>CAHIKZ030005514.1:942500-957500 GCA_903632075.3 Acanthosepion pharaonis | reverse complement strand
ACGGAAATGATGGTGTTCATACAGACCTTCTCGATGTGTGACATTGAAAGTGAACAAACTGAATCCAGTACACGTGCTTTGTATTACTGTAGTACTTGTTCTATCATTCACATTATTTTGGTTAGCGGTGACAAAACTTTCGGACCACGCTGTACATAGAAAATTGGGTTTAAAAACTTAAATACAAGATAATCGGAAGAAAATAAGCAAAAAATATGAATTTGAAAATTGTTAATTAAAAAAAAAATAGTAAATTCAAACTAGGAAAAAGAATAGAAAGATAAAATAATCATTGGTCTATAAAAGTAATACGTATACTTCATGTTCTACAGAAGGCAGATGAGAATATCAGTGACGAAAATTATAGGCAACAGAAATGACAACGAAACTGATAATTAGAATCTGAAACAGCCAAATGAGATTTCCTGGACCCATAATAAGGAAGGAGGGCTTGGAGAATTTGACACTCATAAGACATATTTAATGCAAAAAGAATAAAGACCAGCGAGTTTACACGAACACATGGCAAAACCAAGTGGGAGGGATTGCAAAAATAAAATCATGACTAAGATCTACAAATCCTAGGGAGATGTGGAGAGTCATTATTAACCACATTATGAGGAAGAAATGAAGATCAACAAATATATTATCTTTGTATGTACGCGCTACAGCTTGTGTTTGCTTAGAACAAATTCTCGTATGAAAGGTAAGAATTCGCTTTTATCTACGCCCTTTTCCATCAAGAGATACCCTGATAAAAATCGTTCCCAGCATTCTAAGATGGCCGACAATGAAGTTAGTAGGAAAGTAAGAAATTGGACAAACCACTCTGTAATATGTCCGACCTAATAAAATATATATTCATCCATTGCTAACTTTGACAGGAGCCAGTCACTTCTGTGTTTGTATGCATAAGGACTATCCAGTGTCTTTGGAAACGGAATCTATTCTATCGAATTACGTCATAGAGTTGAAGAAACTCTTTTCAACAAGTAAAAGACAGAGCTGAATTGTAATTAAAATGAATGTTCTTAGTAGAAAGTTTGTTATTGCCTCTCGATGTTTTCTCTTCGTCAGCCCAAACGCCATCTTGACTCGTCAATGCATTGCACTACAAAAAACTCGCCGACCCTTTATGTTTTACAATTATTGGTATTATTCCATGGAGAATAAACAGATTATATTAGAGTAGTTTGCACATTGGTTCAATTTTCCCTTTCTCGTCAGCTGATAAACCATGGCATTATAACTTTGTTCCAAATATCTGGAGATAAAACAGAGTGTCGAGATATAAACACCTAACTTTCCTTTGAGAATTATTATAAAGTTAACACAAGCAACGTTAACTTTAATTCTCACTAACTTTTCCGATTTCGTGTTCCTTATCAATAACCCTAGCAACTTATCCCAAATTAATTATAACGTTTTCTACTCTTCTTTTATTGTTCTCACTCCATACTAATGTTTCTTTTTTTCTTACTCAAAATTTTTGGCAATACGCTGACGCATTTTGAAATCCTCACTGTATTTAATATTGTTGAACTTATCGCTAACATTTTTTATCGAGATTTACAAACTCTATGTCTCGTTCAATTTCGCAATCCAATCGATGAAACTTGAATAAGCTGATTTGTTTGGAAAATATTTTGATAAAACCCTACTTCGAGGTTTAATCATTTCTTTTTAAATTTGATTTAATTTTATACGTCTTCATGGTAGACAATATTTTTTAAGAATTTTTTTTTATTTATTTTAATTAATATATTGTTTTAAAATAGTGGGAGTATTTTCTATGTTAAACAATAAAACATTTAATTTTATCCAAAAATTAATGAAAATCTATAATACTAAGCTAGCCATCCTAGTAAAAACCAACTTTGTAGTTTGTACCCACTGACCTGTTTGCGCTTCTCCCCAAAATTTGGTTTCGATCGGTCAATTTATGGCTATTTTAGAGTGTGTGAGGGACGGATGGATGGACGGAAAGACGAACAGACTAACGGAAGTCACAGGATTTTATATATAGATTCTTTCACACTCATTAATTCCTTGTATCTTAGTTGTTTTACTGTATTGCTTGGAGTGAAAGGGTTAAAAAAAATTGATTTAATTGCTAAATGACTGCAACTTGTGGTTTTCACAACTTAATTGGAAGTCAAGTTATAGGGGTAAGACAGTTTTTGTATTTTCTATAAGAATGTGCGTTTTTTTCTCTCCTCGAGTTTATTTATATCCTATCTTATTCAATTGATCAATGATCATGAAATGATGAGCTAGGATTCGCGATAAAATGCAACTGAAATTGGCATATAATAAATACTTCTCGTAAGTTGATAATAGTTTAACACCTCATTCTAAAAACCTGTATATGATTTTTTTCAGGATGATGACGATTATTACCCCCCCCCACACACACACACACAGATTCTTTTACTATCTGAGAATTACAATGCATTCTGGGGAAATATATTAAAGTTATTTCCCTTTGTCTCCTCTATGGTTTAAAATTCAGAATTCTATTATTAACCTGTTTTCCATCCAAGTCCAGAGAGATCAGTTTGCACTGATATTTAACCTATAGCTTGAGGGAGAATAAACGAATTAATTTCTTTTCCAACGTAAAGTGAATGTAACAAACCAGCCAGGAATTGACATTACTCTGTTGTAAAAAAAAAAGAAACAAAAAGAATCCGTTACATTTAAATTGTACGAATGGAATTACAGTGTTTTCGGATTAAATGGTGTTTGTTATAGTTCCAGGGCTCTAATAACTCGGATATAAATTCTTACCATTTTATGCTATAGCAATAAATGTATCGGCTTCAATAAATTGTCCTTCATAAATAGGTTTTCCTAATCTATATCCCGTGTCTATAAACAAGAACAAAAAAAGAAAAAAAAACAGACGTGGATTTATGTAAATAATGAATGAATACTGGCGAAACGCCGGCGTTAAAAAGCGAATGACTTATCTCACCAACGAAATACACCGGCTAAAAATTCCAGATTAGATAGTTTTTTGTTTTTTTTTTGGGGGGGGTGATAATTTTCTACTGTTTGGCATTAAAAGCAAAAGCAGGGCTCCTCTTGTCAATCAAATTATCAGATAATTCTCCTTATCATTAAATATAAAGTTAGAAACATTAAGCAATTCTTATCGCGTAGAAATGGCTTTTCTCTTCAATCTGAATCATCATCAACGTCATTATTGAATGACGGAGCCACACACAAAAATGTGACGCTGGGGAACAAATATACGATGACCAGTATACCCACCATGTTACCTAATATGATAAGGGTATATCATGCTCATGCATAACAGCCAAATCTTTTTATTCAGATCGGGTAATCTGCTCAGGGGGTCTTCAATTGAGATTCTTTCAAAGAAGATAAATCTGATCCCCAAGTTTCCTTAGTTGACGCATCATTCAAACTAAAAATAAAACATTTAAAACAGTGATGAGAAAACTGTCCCGTGTGGTCTTTCTTGATTGCACGCGTAAATCCATAAAGAAAATAATTATTTCTTAAAATTGTGTTTTTTTTCCTTCTCACTTGTTCACTATCACTTTCTCGTCCATAACCACATACATAAACAATGTTCCTTGAATTTTGTAAACTTTTAGTGAAAATAACGTTTTTATCTTTGTAGATTATTGTCGATTTTCACTAAGGAAGGTCATACGTGTAAGCATACTTTGATTTAGAAACAGGAAACATACATAAGGATATTTTTCTCTGTAGAAGAAATATACATTTTATTTTTAAATAAATAATTCACAAATAAATTCCACGCAGCGACATAGATTAATCACTAGTCATCAGTGATAATGTTATTCCAAAACTTCAACTTTTTAATTATAGAATAATATTTTCTCCAAGGAAAAAAAACCCATTTTTAATGTATATCTTTATACATATAGTCTTCTGTAGTGAAAAAAAGTGAGGTACATACCACAAAAATTTCCTTGATAATTTCAGTAGTTCGGCTCGCCTTGTAATGAGCCAGGAATCATGCGGCCCATTGTCGAGAAAAATTGCCCATGTCTACTCTGGCTATGATGCTTTCCCAATAGCTACGCCCATGAACAAAGATATATTAGCCCCTCGAGGAAATTCCCAACTGGTTATGTTCAGGCAACTAAATCTCTGGTACTGAACGAAATATTTACTGTAGCCAATCATCAAGACAAAATATGTCTATGTTAATATCGCCAATCAATTCTGATCAGAATCCAAAGGAGACATGCCTGTTGTAGCCTCAGAAAAGTTATATACTACGATTACTACTGTTAATAATAATAATGACTGCTTTCGACCTCGACAGAACAAGTGTTGTTGTTGTTACGTCGAAGAATCCATAAAACCAGACTGAAACCCAAGAAGCAATAGAAACAAAAGCAAACACAAGGTTATGAGCAAAAGTTCCACGTACTTGAACAGGTGTAGCCATCTGTTCTTTGGTCAGGTTATTCGGTCTTTCATGTTTTACACTGCATATCCCATATCTCTCAAAATGGCTCCACCAGTAAACAAAAAAGTATGTCCATGATTTTTTGGGAGCTTTTTCATGCCTTCATTATTCTTGAATTTAGAATAACACCTCATAATTTAGACGCCATAAGAGCCATTCATCATAAAGCATGAGCACAATTTTTATTTTTATTATCATTATTATTATTATTATTGAAAATATTATATTGACT
Source organism: Acanthosepion pharaonis (assembly GCA_903632075.3). Taxonomy (NCBI): domain Eukaryota; kingdom Metazoa; phylum Mollusca; class Cephalopoda; order Sepiida; family Sepiidae; genus Acanthosepion; species Acanthosepion pharaonis. Next base: position 952,794 of record CAHIKZ030005514.1, on the reverse strand, counting down.
AACTGAATGTAGAATAATATAGTTTTCAATATTTTTACATTAAATTATTTCAGAATCGTGTTTGCCTAGTCATAAGGTAATGCTTAGCGGTTTTGTTTGTTAGGGCAATAATACGGAGTCGTGTATTACTAAAGAAAACTGAGTGAATAACAATTAAGTCTATTAGGACAAATTATGAAGTAATGTAGTGTTCCGTCAATATTTGAATCGAAGCCTGTAAATTAAAAGCAAGAGAATTATAAAATCAAGTTTTTATCTGACCAAAGCAAACAGTGTCAGTCGCCCGAAGATAGCGTACTGGCGTAGGAATGCAACTTAATGTGGTTGTCTGCTACAAGAGACACATTTGGTGTCTGTGCGAATGCGTTTTTGTGTGTGTGTGTGAGAGAGAGATGAGGGGTGATTGTTTTAGGATTAATAATAGTATCCGAAACAAATGTGGAGATGATTAAACAACAGAAAAAGCTTATAAACAACGCGTTTCGCTAAGATTTGTTGGTTTCTATTGCTGTGTGTAAGGAAATATTTTGATTTTTTTTCTGATTGAAGGCACAATAAATTCAATTACTTTATCAGATCCGCCGATCAGAAATCAGAAGGTATTTGCTATATATATATATATATATATATATATATTTGAAATACCAAATCTCAGGTATTGGTGTCGGACTGTCGGTTCCCGGAACTGATCTGCTTCGTCCTCATACTTCGAATCGAGTATATATATATATATATATATATATATATATATATATATATATATATATATATATATATATATATATATTATATATACACACACAAAAAGCTTATATGCCGAAACTAAAGCCACTATACGAAGATTATGACGGCTTATGATCAAACATTCCTTTTCTGTTATATTTAGCATATATATATATATATATATATATATATATATATATATATATATAAGCATGTGAATAAAATATTTCATATATATATATATATATATATATATATATATATATATGAAGAAATATAGTTTTAAGGTGTGCTACATTTATGAGATAAATGGATCAATATCAGAGATAGAGCGTATGTAGATATATGCATAAAAGTGAACATTGACGTCAACACTCAGAGGCGACAGGCTGTTTCATGCTTGACACCTGACGATTGCGTCTAGCATAGAGCAGTCTGTTGCTTCTGAGTGTTGGCTTCAATTGTCACTTTTCACACACACACACACACACACATATATATATATATATATATATATATATATATATATATATATATATATATATATATCAATTGCCGTTGGTATCAGTTGGGGTTTAAATCAGACCACTTCGAGTAGATCTGTTTTTTGGGGTTTTTTTTTCTACTAGCTCGTATACCACATTGTACTATTATTTCTTTTGCGACCGGTGATATTATGCATGGTCCTGGTATTAGCTTTTTTGTCTAGAATTTTGAGGTTACAACACTTTCAATGCATTTTTTCTTAATGAAGGCTTTTCTCTCGTGATCAGATTTGCATTTATTTAGTCGAAATAAATGGCCAGATGTATTACAGTGTGCTTTTAAAATATTCTTATGCACTACATCTTTGTGATGCCCATATAATCTGTTATTGAGATTTCTGGATATTCCGCCTATGTTCATCATAAATATATATATATATATATATATATATATATATATATATATATATATATGAAATATTTTCTTCATATTCTTCTTAAAGAGTGTATATATAGTAAACCGATGAAATGGATTCAGAAAAACATAAGAAGAGGTAGAAGGAGGATGAGGAGGGGTAGGAGGAAGATATTTAATTTACAGGGTGGTCCGAAAGTTTGGTCACCCTAATTTTCTATTTCAGACACGAGCTCCTACTGTTTCGAAGAGAGTTGGTGGGTGAGAAGACTTTCGAACCCCCACCCCACCCCCGAATATTAAGAGGGCAAAATCCCGGCTTAAAATATTTCTCATTCCGCTTCTAATTTGTCTAATGGCCTAATAATATACAAAAAATGTTATTATTATTTCTGTTTAGAATATCTTTCATCGTACTACTATACATATCTACAGAAGATTTTATATCCAACCTTCTCCTAAGTTCAAGTTTGCGCCAAGTCGTTAGCCATGTAAAGAATAATACTAAATGCTCGAGACAATGTTTGTTCGCGAGAAGTAAAAAAAATCAATCGCATGAAGCCATTTTTGTTTGAGGAATAGTAGCTTGAGAATTAGATCAGAATGAAGGAAGCTTGACAAATATCGTTTGCCAAATCCCTAATTGTAAAAGTCAGTACTAAACTTGGGCGTAAAGTCTGACACAAGACGACATGTTATATACAGTTTTTAATGTTCTTAAACGTTTACATCAGTACTGATCAGGTTCAATCTTGTTTAACAAAAGTGATTCCAAACATTACTCAACCGTAAAATAATATATTAGCCATCACCTAGACGGAAAGTTGATTTGTTTCATTAAAGGCATATCAACTCCTTATTGGTCATTTAATACCAAATTTGTTTTTCTTGAGTGTTTGAAGTAATTTGGAGATTTTACTATATGTATTGTTGCTAATGTTTTTATATAAAAATGTATTGCTGGTATTTTTACTATAAAAATCTGTATACTTTAATAGTGTTTTGTTTTTGTTTTGGGGTTCATTATTTGGCCATAGCTTGGACTGTAATCGATGCTACCTCCCCGGGTCAGGATGGACCTGAAAAGAACTGCAATTAAGAGGTCGTTTCACGTTCCTCAAAACCTCTATCTCCTGATCAGAGGCTTTGCTTCCGGATGAAGTTTATCGTCACACACAGAACTTAGACAGAAGGAACTTGGCGTCTAGTAGAAGAATTTATAGTTTCTTCTTTTCTTCCCTCTTCTTCCTCTTCTTCTTCTTCATCTTCATCTTCATCTACGTGCATTGACAACTTTTCTCAAGTACAGACAAAACTCTCATCAACTGACTAATAGGGGAAGAGGTTGGTCCTTTAAAGCCGATTGTTCGTAGCTGTAAATAGCTCTAATTTGTTCACTGATACTTAGCTTTGTATGCTTCCTTTTTACACTTTCTGCTTCGATGCCATGATGCGGGCAGAATAATTAATATATTGATCAAAATAACAAAGATAATAGATTTCTCACAGCTACTTTCTCACACACGCGCTATCGCATTTTCCGTCTTTGTTTACAATTGAAAGGCCTGTCACCGCCGCCGCCAAGTGGTCACTTTGAGAACTAACGCGACTCGTTCCACTAAGCCTGAAAAATTTTGAAATACATCGCTGACGGTTTGAAAGTTTTTTGGAAGATTTTTTTAGTTATTTTGCATGCAGATTTTGTTCGTTGCATCCTAATTCCGTTGATGTGCGGGGTGGGGGGGGTCCGTAGATGAGAGTTTTGTCTGTATTCACTATGGCACGGCAGGTCGTTAGTTCAGCTCCAGCCAAACACACTGCTGCATGTCTTGGGTAACATTCTGCAATACGTCATTGATCCTAATGCATTTTTAGTGAATTCTCTCACAAATGCACGCTGCAAAGTTTTGTTCGACTATTTTCTAACATACTCTAACACTCAAAACACCTTTTTCGTTTCCAGTGAATGGCTTTTCTATAACTGAAAAGAAAAAAATCCATTACACATAGAATTTTGAATTCTTTCTACACATGCTATTAAAATTTGAGCTCATTAGAATAAGAATTGGTCAAGTTATTAGATTACAAAATATCAATTTTTCTTAGATATCTTGTATTACGTGCTATTATCCTTGGGGAAGGTAAGAATCATCTTCTTCTCCCACGTGATATGGGTAAATAGCAGAACAGACCGGATTCTATAGTCTTGGATGGTAACTGGTCTATTGCAGAAAGAAATGGCAACCTACTGCGGGAAAATCTCCCTCGACAGTTATGTATCGAAAGATACATGATCGCTTAAGCGTGTGTCACGCATGGCACATAACTGACTGACTGATGGACCTGATATGTGGAAGACAATGTTGGACAACTTTATCCATGCGAAGTGTGTTAACAGATATTTAGTTCTACAGAGGGATGCTGGGAATACCATAGATGAAACATGTTAGCAACAGGGAGATTTTAAACAAAATGGGGGAAAGCTTTACTTATACTTAGAACCAAAAAAGGACACTTGAAACCTTTAGGGCATCTAATGATGTAAGAATTTAATTCTCACAGGAAGTACTGAAGGGTTTATCTATCTATCTATCTATCTATCTATCTATCTATCTATCTATATATATATATATATATATATATATATATAAAACTAAGATATATATAAAATAAATATACATATATATATATATATATATATATATATATATATATATATATATATAAATATATATATATATAAATAAATATACATATATATATTAGTCAGTGCGAAACATCGACTTATCTATCTTATGAACTTATGTGTAAATGGATGGCACAGCAGAGAGAGTGGGGATAATAAAATGGAGGACATTGATTAGAGTGGAAAAATATAGGTTTTTAGAGAGCCGTGTTCATCCACCTGAAGGAATAGGGTAGACATATTAAAATGCATTAACGAAACCTGAGGTTGCTTAGTGATAAATATATCCTTGGACTCCACGACTCTGTACGAATCAAACCATAGTTTGTCAAAGATACAAAAATCAGTAGTTTGATTGTCTTGCTCTCTAGCCATTATCTTCACAGCGAGACGCCAATTCGTAGTGTGAGAAATACGAAACGACGAACTGCAATAACTGTATTGAAGCAAGGTACTTGGAGAATTCATTCATCTCTCCCGCTAGGGGAATACAGCGAATGCGCTTCGGTTGAGGGAACAAATTTTGGGATTTGCTATGCAGATTCGATTTTTGGCGCTGTTATCGACAACGCCAATTGGCGCTTTTCTGTTTCGCATTATTCGAATAGACAATACAGATCCATGAATAATTTAATTGATTTTCTTTGGATTTCAATACGGGCCTGTTGTGTGTTGGCTGAGTTGATGGGGAATAAAACAGAAGAATCATCAGTGAAAATGAACCACGATATCGCAACCGTTTTCTAAGGAGAAAGGCTGATCAACCTCCCATTATTCGCTATGCTAATAAAGAGAAATAATACACACAGTTTAATATATTGCTAACATTTGATGCATTTATACTGTAAGACTTCACAATATTCTTTATAGATTTAGAGAGTGCGGAGAGAAATCAATAACTCAGGGTGATATACCCCCCATATTGAGCACTCTTACACAATAAATATGTATATTTATATTTTAAACAGTACACACACACACATATATATTGATATGTCCCGAAAAGGGATATATTTTTTCGAAGTAGCAAGGTGGTTTTGGACTACTGTAACCGGGTAGAACAATCTAGCAGGTAACCGTAATGGACTGGTCCTCATTCTTTAGTATTTTTGTGTTTTATTTAAAAAAAAAACAGTGCTACATACAGAAATAAAGCTTAAATTATACGCTACATAAGAGTTCTCATGTTACAAAAACGAGAGCCGAAAACCTCAATATAATTATTCAAATTAAATTGAATTAAAGTATCAAGCCCTGTTTCATCATCAAGCGAAAATTTAGGAATAACCAATCTTGAAATTTACGTATCTTTATAAGAATGTTCATTTGCAAAATTAATTACTATGGAAACGTCTGGGGCGACCATTTTGATAAGGTGCCTAAGAGTTAATTTTTATCCACATATCAGTCACCTTCGGAAAGAGGCCAAGCCGAGGAAGGGTCGGGGTGTCTATTTCAAAGCGAGTGATGGTATTTATGTGCGCACATCGTCTGGTCAGTCACAGCGAAAGATAGCTTTTGGCACCATAATATGTCGTTAGGTGTCTAGAGTATTTTGTTTTATTTTGTTTATTTATTTATTTTTTTCCTAAAGGGTTGTTTCGTACATAAACGCGTCGCACTGAACTACAATTTGTTTTTTGTTTTGTTTTTTTCCCAATGGGCAGTATATATATATATATATATATATTCTATTTTTTCTTCTTTTCCTGTTTCTTATATTCATATATATATATATATATATATATATATATATATATATATATATATATATATGATGTTTAAAATATGTTTGCATATCGCCCGCATCACTCTTCTCGTTTTTCTTTTGAGTAGCAGTAGATTTTAATCCCTTCTTTCCTGTTTAGGACTGCGTTTTTGGTTCTTTCTAAAGACTTTTCATTCTATATCAATTACAACAACGCCTTGCATCTTAGTGACTTCCTAGGTGTGAAATGATTAATATATATATATATATATATATATATATATATATATATATATATATATATATGTGTGTGTGTGTGTGTGTGTGTGTGTGTGTGTGTGAAGAATACCAGGATAATTTCAAGATTTATATATTCTTGAATGCGATGATACAGAAGAAGCACTGATTTCATATAACACCAACGAAAATATGCAGGTGTCTCTAAATAGACCACAAAGAATTCTTGTAATGTTTTCATGCATAAATCATTTTTTTTTTAGATTCATCAGCAGCTGCATAATTTTATTGAGCTTTACATGTGCGCACTTTCTGTGTCTGACCAAAGAAACCTTTACTGTGGACTTCTTTAAAACAAAACCCAATAAATCACATTTGTAATTCTTTCTCGTTGGCATTTCACCATTGTTTGAATTTTCTAAATTCGTGATTCTAAACTCTGAACAATGTAAAGAACTCTCGATGGCATAAATTAATCTAAATATGTGTCTCTGCATTCGTAACCGCGTCTACTACGTAAATATTTTAGCTATTTCAAGTTTGTGAGAAATTAGAGATTCTCTCAATAAACAACTTTTATCGGAAATAGTTACAGAATTCGTGAGCACATAAGACCTCATCCATTTACTCTCATATTACACTATTATAGATTTTTTCTCAAAATAAGGAATAGCAATCTATGGTTTTCATTAAAAAAAAGAGAGCCCAACATGCTAATTACTAATTGGAGATGTCAAAATCAATCAAGTACACAAATTTAAATATCTAAGAAATATTTTAAATGAGGATGGGAGACGCGATACTGAAAGCCAACGATGCCTTACAAAAACTAAGAAAAATATTAAGAAAATGCAACATATTCTGAGAAACAGAAATGTACTTAACTGTTATATCATATCGGTCTTTCTATGTGGCAGTGAATGCTGGAAAATCACATCACAGATAACGAAGAAACTTAGATGGACATGTGGTTCTACATAACGATACGGAGAACACCATGAAGTAAACATGTGACCAATTGAAAAAAATTTTATAGAAAATGGAAACAAAAAGGAGAGTTATGCTTAACATCTGGAAGAGAAAGCTGAAATATCTAGGGAACATAATGAAGAAAGATGGCTTAAAATTTCGACACTGACAGAGCATATTAAACACAAGATGAATAGAGGAAAACAGCGAAAACCCTATCTGTCGTGTTTTTATACATGGTTGGCAGAACAAGGATTAGGAAATATAGAGAACAGACAAAATTTACTCAGAGATATAAAGGACAGGAAATTGTGGAGAGTCATGATCGCCCATGTCCTGAACGGATACGGTACATAGAAGATACGTTATCCGGGTAAACATTAACCGACCAGAAACCTCATCTTTACAAACCGTGGCATATAGCGTATATAATCATGTATAAGCCGAGACAATATTTTACAGATTTTCAACAGCTTCAATATCTATGTAAGAAAAAGCGCCTAAATACATGGAATGATTGCCTTAAAACAAACCCCTTTTTTTACAAGCATTTTCCTTTTTATATATTTGTATTCACAGTTTTTACTTATGAGAAAGTTATTCTGTAATGGCGTTTTAAAATAATAAACTATATTATAAACGATTCTTAAACACGTATATAATAAGAATATAAAAACTTTTAAAAAAATTCTCCACATGAGAATTTACGGAAAAATAAACCTCATATATTGATTAATTGTCTCGACTTATACACGATGTTATGATTTTTGTCTAATTCTCATATATAGAATTGGGTGGTCGGCTTATATTCGGACTGGTTTATATACGAGTACATACGGTATGTATTAGATATTTTTGGAGGGAATGAGGTGTTTTATATGCAATATAATACCGTATAAATAATTGAGTATACATAATGCCGTATAAATAATACCGTATAAATAATAGAGTATACATAAAGAAAGAAATTAGACCGATGCGTTTTAACCAACATCTCCACTTTTAGCAATGTATTTTCATTTTACTAAAAAGAAGAGATGTGTCGTCACCTGACATCATGCGGCACAAGCCTTGGTCAATCTTTGGTTTTATTACCGCGTTAAACAGATCTTGAGTCGTGTGGAGGGAAATATAAACAATATATGTCAATATATAGCGAAACATTAGTTAAAGCCAGTAAAATATCCAACATGTTTATTAAAATATCAACTAACTGTAACATTTCCCAAAGAAGGAATTTCAGTCATATGTTTATGCTATGTTTATCAAAGAGAAAATATTTGGAGATGTCACTTCAAAACGGGATATAAATTTCGGAAACTGAGGGTAAAGCATGCGATCTGGGTCTCAGAGAAACACTAAATTGAAAGACCTTTGTCGAGCATTGGCCTACCACAAATGTTTCCCTTTTGCCATTCATTGGGAAAAATGAGACAATATCCATCCGCGTTGGTCCAATACGTGTTGTTAGGGGTCTTACAGAGCATGGAATTAGCAAGCGGTCACCTATCTAGGTACTGAGCAGGCTCAACGTTGGTTAACTTCGGTGATCGAAGTAAGAAACGGTGTTTCAGCGGGATACGGCCATAAAATGATATTTAATGGAAAATAAATGAAAGATATAATCATTATACAGACCTGTTGCATCAGTAGCTCTTTTCTGTTAGTTACGCCTGCTTTATTTCCAGGCACCTAATTATGCTGATTTTCGGTTATTTATCTGCTGGCTACGAGCCGAATATTGTTGATATTTGAGGCAAACATTGATGTTTAATTGCCATTCTTTGTGTTAAATATTCTGATTAATAATACTGTAAGGAAACACTGGAACAAAAGGTTGAATGAGGAACAGGTTTAATCACATGACGAGACAATGCAGTAATAAAGAACACCGTAGTTCAGTAGAGTAATCCGTGCGACTCAAACACTACCAATTGCGACCCACTTTGCGACGACAGATCCTGTGAGCAGACGTTCTCCTAATAGCAGATGAACGAATTCATGTTCAACAATTGGTGTAGAGAAGGTCAGTTGTTTTTCTATACAACCTTTTGTTTATTGCCTACCACAATGATTATTTAATTTATTACTGCGGAAAATGACTCAAACTGTGTATGTCAGTGAGCCGAGATAAGCAAAGTCTAGACTTTGCACACATCTTTCAGCTTCATATCTAGACGCAACACAGATTATTGTATTAAACGCAAAATAAGTTACTGTATGATACTTTCCATACCGTCAATACTTATGTGAATATAAATATAAGTGTTTCACTGAAAGACATCTGGGATGGATCATTTAAATACATCCTATCCGTGAAAACTCAGACTATGAAAACGGCTTTTTCTTCTTCTATGTTCCATGTCCCGTCACGATTTTGACGATCATGGCTTTCCATAATTTTCACTTGTAGCTCTTATTAAATTTAATCTTTTTGCTATCTCTCTCAAATCCTGTTCTGTAAACTATTAACACAAGCTCGTTAGGTAGTTTATGAGCTGTTGTCTCCTATTCCTCTTGCCTCGAATGTGTCCTGTGAGTGTAACATTTTCTATGCCATTATCTTTCTTATTCTAAGTATGTGTCCTTTTTTTCTAAGACGTCGACGTTGCTCACATGTTCAGTCGATGGTATTCTCAGCATCCTTCTGTAGAACCACATTTCTGTTGCCTTCTCTTCTTCATCTGTGATGAGATTTCCAGCATCTATTGCCATATAGGTGTACTGATATTGCACAACAGTTCAGTACTATTTTCTTTGTTTCTAATCAAATTTTAAATAGTCAAATAATTGAATTCAATGTGCGGTGTCCCTTCAGGACGTGGGCGATCATGTCTCTCCATAAGTTCCTATCCTGTGTATCACTTAGTAAGCTTTGTCTTTTCACTGTTCTTCTCAGTTCTGCAATCCATTCCCACGAGTTCAGTGATTTTTTTCTATGACTCTTGCTTTCTGTGAGTGTCAATTTCTCCAAACCTATTTCCTCATTATGTGTCATAGAAATTTCAATTCTCTTTTTCTGATTCTAACCATAAGCGTATTTACATCTTCTTTAAATTTTTTAAAACTTC
>CAHIKZ030005514.1:857500-937500 GCA_903632075.3 Acanthosepion pharaonis | reverse complement strand
TTGTCACTAGAACACAATCCAATGAGCAAAGGATTGAAGAATGATGGCAAAAGCTTTGTAGACTAGCGAAACACAACATTGCCCTCTTAGGGGTCTGAAAGTTGCTGCTATATATATCTACGCTCTCTAAACAGACGAAATAATAAATTCCGTGCTGAAAAATAAAGTCACAGGAATAAATTACAAAGATTTGCTGAATGCTTTAGTAATAAAACTTACTGAGTTTTTGGTTCTATAATTAATAGGCATAAAAAAACAATTTAAAATAACATAAGCAAACGCCTCAAATTAAAAATAACATTTTAAGATGCAAAACGACAGAGAAATTTATAAAATAAGTTAGAAAAATCAAAACTCGAGTTAAAACAATTTCATTAAAAAGGTCTAAACAAGACAAGTTTTTTCTAATTTCAGTGCACACACACACACACACACACACACACACACACACACATATATATATATATATATATATATATATATATATATATATATATATATATATATATATTGTTATGTAGTGATTTCACAGTGGAGGCTTGTATTTGTACTAAGTCAGTCATAAAATAGGTTCGACGTACAAAACGTTAGGAACTTCATATAATAGGTATGATGCAGAGAAATCTAGTTGTGGTCCTGATACTTTAGTATCCGACTAAGGGTCGTCCAGCATCGACTGACCGACCGACCAACTGAGCGACTACTTGCTCTTACTACTTCTACTTATTATTGGAGGGAGACTCTATTAACTATTGAATAGGTGTTCCACTCACACACACACACACACACACACACACACACACACATATATATATATATATATATATATATATATATATATATATATATATATATAATAAACACACAATCATATTAAATATTACCTGAAAACATGAAATTGACAGACACTATATATATAAACTCAAGCTTCACGAACACATAGTTATTCTTCATTCATATATATATGTATATATATATATATATATATATATACTTTAAAAATAAGGGTGTCAGTTGAATCTGCTACCTTGGTTTCAAACTTACGGCATGCTCAGGCGATTTTTATCAAATGACCCCTTTAAAAACAAAAAACTAATGAACGCTATATTAAGAGGTCATTTTATAAAAACAATCCTGAGGATACTGTAAGGATGAAACCAAGGCAGCGGATTCATCTGATGTTCTGATTTTTAAACTTAAACGTTCTATATGTTCTTTTACTTTTAATTTATTTTTTCACACATGTATTGAGCACTTTTAATACCACTGTTTCCTGATCTGATTCATCTCTGACCATTAACCTTTCACACACACACACACAAAATATATATATATATATATATATATATATATATATATATATATATATATATTCATCCGCTGTCCTGTTGGTATTAAGTCCAAATATTGACAAACCTACGAGTGTGTATGGTACATGTGTGGCCAATCTAAGAATATAATTTTGTTGAATGATTATGATAATATATTTAGTCGTATATTTACATATATTTCTACCTTGTCATATGCATACCAACAGACTGTTTATCTCTTCACAAAATGAACTGGCCTTTATTCTAACTACGTAAATAAACCGCCATTATACATACATATATATATATATATATATGTGTGTGTGTTTTTGTGTGTGTGTGTACGCGCGCGTGTGTGTGTATGTATATTGGTAAAACATGATATACCGAATAATTCGCAATGTATGTATGTATGCGTGCGTGCGTGTGTGTATATATATATATATATATATATATATGTGTGTGTGTGTGTGTTTGTACGTGTGTTTGCGTGTGTGTGTGTGTGTGTATGTATGCAATGACATTACATTAATTCCATATATACAGAATTGTTTGTTTCAAAATATGTGTAAAATTTGCAAAATAAAGATATATGTGCATCATTGCAAAAGTCACCAAGTAGTTTGATTCATTTGACCACAATGTCTCTCTCTCCCCCCTCTCTCTCTCTATATATATATATATATGTGTGTGTGTGTGTATGTGGTACTGAAAATCTATCATCCCGATTTTCTTTCTGATCTAATCAACAGAATATTTCGTCCATACATACTTGATTGGATTGAGAAGTTGTGTGTGTGTGTGTGAGTGTGTATGTGTGTGTATGTGTGTGTGAGTGTGTATGTGTGTGTATGTGTGTGTGTCAGTCTGCAAAAATATTTTTGATGATTTCCCTGGAATCAGAGTATGTTATTTTGAATTGAAATATCATTACGACTTATCCAATTCGCCCCAGCAATATGTTTCAAAGACAGCAAACTGAAATCTGTCGTACATTTTTTTTTTCACTTCCATATTTTTTTCAAATAAAAATTCGAACAGCTTGAAAGACGACTGCCAATAGCAAACTAATGCAAATTCTGCTTGAATTTGATTTCTTTTTTTTTCTGAAATTTCTTCTACTCTCTACCTTTTTCATTTCTCTAATTATGAAGTCTGTAAATAGCTGACACACTAAAACGTATCGAACGAAGAAAAAGTATCAAGAGATAGAATTTAGTTCAAATGAACTCACGCAAGCTACCAGTAAAAGGTTCGGCTTTAACTAGGAAGGCATAGGCAAAGTTTAAGCATAAATAATATTGATTTGGTCATTTTTGTTAAAAACCTACTTCAAAATATTCATTTAAAATCCATAAGCAATCAAAATATGGAGCAAAAAATACGATATATGATGGAATATGGTGTTATTTTGATGCAAAAGTTATCATCTCATTGTTTTGAACATTTAAATAAAAATTCACTATTGTTAACTGACTGAAATGTATTAAGATAAAAAAAAAATTGGACAGTGCTACAGTTAATAAGTTTCTTGTCAGAAAGATATATTAGAAAAGAAACAACCTCTAAATATTTTAAAAGGGGTACATTAGTTAATAATACCCGGACATATCAAAACAAAAAAAAAAAAAATATGTACGTTAACGTAAACTGCTAATATCGAAATCCACAGGACACTTAAAGAAAGAAAAAAGAAGCTGAAATTGTTTGTCATCTATCGTCAAAGTTCAATCGTGGACAGGAAACTGGGCACATCGAATGAAATAAAAAACAAAGAACAGCTGTTATATAGAAAATATATAAACATAAAAGACAATTTATACTTAAGCGTAACAACCGATCATTATCCATAAAAAGGGGTGGCTGGTAGAACTTAATATATACTGATTTTAAAACTTTAAATGAAAATCAGAGAAATCCTTCACCACTACCTCAATATCGAGAATATCTCTTGATTTTAGGACCGGGCAATATGATGGTCGTTTAATAAATGTTTACCTATTGCTGACTCAGATATGCTTATGCATGTGTTATGTGGTCGATCTCAACATTGGTTGAGCAATAGAGAATGTGTGGATTAGATTGCTCGTATTTGTGAAATTTAAATTCTTTGAAATATTGTCGTTCAAATAGTAGATTAAAATGCACGATTGTGTAATGTAATATAATTGTCTAACAATTAAAGCATCTAATACATTGGTTTCACAACCACTAAATTATCGTGCCGTTTAACTTGACACTTATCCGACAATATGACGATTGATTCTATCGAAGCAGATGCGGATTATATCACGCATTAGTACACTATGTGTGGTTCTGTCATCAGGATACAAAATGAAATCAATACAATAAAATCATCAATAATTTTCATTTAATCAGAATAAAATTTCAAGTAAATGATTAATCAATTATTTATATTATATATGTGTACGTGTGCATGTGCGGAGCGTTTTATTAAAGATTTGTCCAACTCCATTTCCTGTGGATGGAAGCAAACGAAAGTATCATTGATTAATCCTCCTCCGCATAGGTTCCACCTAGAGTTAAAAACTTCGATCATCTTTTGTTGTACTTGTGAAGACCTTTCATAGAGATCACCGCTGGATGGAACTCTGCAGGCAAGACCTCACTTCATTAATCAATATGTCCTTACTCTGGAATTGCCTACCTTTTAAATTTAACTTCAGTGAAGGGAAAGATGGGAAAACTGATGGTACCAGGTCAGGATAACTGGTGTGAATGGAGAAAATTTCGTAGCCAGAGGAGTGAGATTCCATTTGTGCGATATGGAATGCGTGTACTCTTGCATGAACTTGCAAGATCAAGTCAGCATAGTCCATCTACGGATTTCGATTTCTTGCTATAATCAGTACAGTAATTGGATAAAGCAAATCTTGGTTATTGAATAATCGATGGGCATTTTGGTGGTATCATCTTGCTACTAGAGTATTGGAGAGATGCTTTTTCTGGTTGTTGGGTATCTCCAGTCTTCCATTTTAAAAAATAATTTCAATCCAACCAAGGCAATAAAGTCCCTAAAACTCAAGGGGATATTGATTGTGAATGAATATGAGAAAAAGAAAGCATTTTTAAGGATAACAATGAAACAACAATTAAGAAAACAAAAGATAATGAATGACATGGCTTTCACAATTATTTAGCTGTCGTATCAAAGTGATAAAACCACGTTATACTCCATATAATTAGTTGAACATAAAGTTTCCTTGGTTTTCCTGACGTATGTATTTTTAATCATTTCATCCAAAGCAAGGTGGCAATGTTACTAAGACGCAATGGTTTGCTGGAAGTGAAAGAGACTGTAAAATCTTTAGAAAGGACTGAAAACCCTAGCCTAAAAAGGGAACAAGTGATTAAACTCTACTACTGCTCAAAAGACCTGGGGAGAGACATGAGCCGGGCGATTCTGTCTTCCATTTTGAAAGATGTTAAGAAACGGCAAACTCAACGTTTTAAGTTTGACCATGTCCACGTGTTCCGAATTGGATAAAAATCGACTCTAGTACCCAATTATTATATGGTAACACCATCACTAGATGACCAGTGATCGATAGAACGGGTCGTTTCTACTGAAGTTTGACCATATTTAAAATTCCACTACCAGGACTTAATAAAATTATAGCTTCTTGTGCATACATTACCATAGTTTTTTTTTGTTTTGTTTTTTCCCAAAACTGTAATTATTGGCCTTTCAAAACACGAACCTGCATATTCACACCTGAAACACAGAAATATTTATTAGCCCGGTCTGTAAATTGAAATATATCCCATATATCAATGCATGTTTGGAGATATGATTTTTATTAGTGCTCTATATGATATCAGTCTCCCTCTATAGCAGTGAATGCCGTAAAGTCTCTTTCGACATGAAGAAAAGATGTAAGATATTGTCTAGCTCATATAACTAAAAGGAATAAAAACCAGAAATCTTATTTTAATTTTTGAAGCATTTCATGAGCCTTTGTTTAAGTATATATGTTCAGTTATAATTCAAAACTCTTTTTTTGCTATAAAATCTGTAACGAATTAGTGAAAGGATTTAAAACCACACGTTTCTTCAAAGATAATTGAAAATATAAATACATGACAACTTTTGCATTTATATATCTATGTTTTTTGCGTATGTGTGATTGTTAAAGGCAAATGCGAATATATTTATCTCTATCTATAAAAGGCAGGATGTGTGTGTGTGTGTGTGTGTGTGTGTGTGTGTGTGTGTGTGTGTGTGTAACGAATGCACGGCCGAAATTTTCGACGGATTTGCACCAAAATTTACATGCACATGCTCTAAGTTAGTGGGAAGGCCAAGACTGACTTTGCATTTCCCAACTCCCATCGATAGTGGAAATAATCGATTTTTTCATGCTTCTACGGCAGTTTTCGTGTAGTTTGCGGCCATTTTGTACTGGCCAGAGTGAGAGCCAATAGCTGGCTGCCACGAATAGACAGGAAGATTCTATTGGCCAGCGTGAGGACCAACAGCTGACTGACACGAATGTTAACTAGCATGCTAGCATGCAAAAAAAATCGATAGCTGCATTCGTCTCAAGTGGGAAAATTTAGATCTGCATGGCACTTTACTCCAATTGGCTCATTCGCTTGCTTAAACTCAACGTTGATTCTGATTCCGCAGAACTGAGTTGGGTGTGAAAAAGTATTTGTTGTTAAACATTCTTTTTTCATTCGGTTTTTCCAGTTACGAGTCCTTTTTAAAGCTGATCATTTTGTGTTCATTTTGTTTAGTTCTTTTTTTCGTAACAGATTTAATGTTTAATATAGAGCTTAGAAAAAAATCGTAGTGCGAGATAGTCAAGAAGTAAGGCATGTAGCAACATCAGCATGTCAAAGGGCACTCCTTTAAAGGCAAGGAAGGGCAAAAATATTTTAAGTCAAGTAATAGTCATTGCTGTATGAGTCGTACGATTTTTGAATCAAGCACGGGCAACGCCGGGCCATGCTGCTAGTATGCATATATTTTTGTGCGTATGAAAAACAGAAAATGGTATTTCCTTAAAAGTGCGTCACTGTTTTGAAGCTTCAAGAAGTCTAATTTAATTTTGTCCGATAATTAAGAGGAGATTCAAAAATTAATTTAGAGTAATTTTGCGAGTTATTATATTTGAAATTAATGATGTCGAACTCAGACAGAGTATAGTCTGCAAATGACAAGTGAACATTCAATCAACGTTTATGAAGAAGATGCATTAAAATATCATACAAGTAACTGCAGAGTTCGAAGAGGAAACAGTTCAGCACAATTTTTACGAGTGTAAACATATAAAAGTCTTAAATTCCTTAGAACGTACGCTTTCTGGACATTAGACCCGGGTTCGAATCTCACCATGGTCGATTTGTCAAGACTTCTTGATGTTATCGGTCTGGATGAGGCGATTCAATCATGCGGCACCTTTAGAAAATGCCTGAAAACCATATCCCGATTGACCCAAGTCTTGTCAGTTAAACTGGGTAGACGGAACCCTTGGAGGCAGTCGATGTTTATGCTAGCACGAAGTCACAAGTCATCGTGACCGAGGTTTTGAGTGTGCTGGCCTTGTTCAGATTGATAATCACTGTAGATAACATGATCTTTCCAAGGAACTGAAACTAAGATCTACTTAGCATAATTGCAGTATAAACCACAGGTGGGCTCTGTGGGTTTTGGACAAACACAAAACGCGCCTGAACAAGCGTCTGCAATAAGGATTAGCTAGCCGCCCTATTATACGGATAGCCTCGAATAAAAGTGGCCAGCCATAAGAATGCACACACACACACACACACACACACACACACATATATATATATATATATATATATATATATATATATATATATATATATATATATGTATATGTGTGTATATATATTACAAAAAACATCCAAAATTATTTCATGAGGTCATTTTGGATTTTTTGCAGTGTAATATATATGCTCTGTTATAATAAATGCATTGAGTTCTCTTTGTGGATCAGTTTTAATATCTAATATTACTATAATACACCTGCATTATATACCAACTGATCTATTACCTGTAACATATATATATATATATATATATATATATAGATAGATAGATAGATAGATAGATAGATAGATAGATAGATATGTATATTGAGGCATGAATTTAAACAATTTTTTCTATTTATTTTCAATTGGATCCTTTAATATTCACGAACATTTTTTGGGTGTGATTATTAAAGAAGAGAGAAACTCGCCGAGTTGATAAATATTTTATTCCGAGTATTTTCGACATAGCATAGTGTCATCATCAGAGTGTTGCTTATTTCAAGACAAATATTGTTCATCATTTTCAAGGACAAAATTGATGTTTTCATCTAAGATTTTGTGCAGGCAGAAGCACAACTTTCTTTCTTCTCTTTGACTCTTGGGTGGGTCTTGAGTACAAAATTGTTTTATATTCACTAGGAGCTAATGGACATTGTTTTATTGTTTTAGTAATAAAATTAATTTATTTTTAGCACACTATTTACCCGCCATACACTTTTTCAGTTTTGCCGTTTATTTCGTCGTTTCTAAGATAATACATACATACATACACACACACACACACACACACACACATATATATATATATATATATATATATATATATATATATATATATGCAACAAACCAAACAGTATTGGTAAAACCAACACAAAGCCTGCCAAATGACCAAAGAAAATTGAAAGAAAAGGCAAAAGCAATAAATCAAAACAAAAAGAACGCAAGAGAAAACATAAGCTGAAAGAGAAAAACATCAAAGACAGACACCTACGTAAACAGTACATGACAATGCTTTATGTCTAAATGAGAAAATCAGGACAAATACGATACCCAACTCAAAAATAACAGAATAGGAATCGCTACTGGAGTTTCACGCTAGCACGAACCTCAGGCGATCAGGATACACCCACCCACACACACACACACACACATATAAATATCTGTGTGTATGTGTGAAAATCTTCCTTAATTTCGTATATCACAAAATTCAATATCACCTATTCATACGCATATTGACAAAGATTTAAAAGTTATAAAAATAGTTTCAAATGTTAAGGAAAATATCATTAAAGATTTAAGTTGCATATCTAAAAAATTTTCTACACAGTAAACAGAGTTCTGAATCACACTTTTGAGATATATAAAATATGTCATAATATGCAAATGATCGGTAAAAATATCAATTGCAACAGGAAAATTATTGATTACACACACGCACGCATATGTGTATGTGTGTTTTTGAACATCTGTTGGTTAACCCAGATCAAGTTCTTTAGAATTTTTAATTCGTACAACTCTGTTTATTATGAGTGGCTCATTTCCGGCTTTCGTAAAAGGATTTCTTTGTCTACGTTTTGTTTTCATCATTTTATTTAATTTTTGCCTCAGTGGGGGATTTTTATAATAACTATTCAAAAAATGACTCTAAAGTGTAAAATAAAACAAATGAATGAATCAACTAATAAAAAAGGATTTTAATGTTCCTCTGTTGTTAATAGAGACGCATTTTCTGTATTGAATTTATCTCCAGCTTGGGTTTTAGGGATTGTCAAACAACTAGAATCGTCAAATTTGCGGCAAGTTTTCGTTTTAATTTTTAATTAATTAATTGCTATTTAATAAGATTAATAAGATTAATTTTGTCTGTGACAAAGCCACAGATTCCTTGATGGTATTCCCAGCACCTGTTTGTAGAGACTCTTCTACATCTGGGAAGACGCCGTCCAGTCCTCGCTACCTTATCGGAAGGTAGATATGACATGAATTTAACACTTTTCTGTGTTTCTAACGGAATTCTCCTAACGCAATCCTTTTTTTAGGCATTCTTCGCTATTAAAATGCTCTCACGGTTTATTGTACCACATTCTTGTATATAATGGCTGTTGCTCTTTTCAAACTATACCCATCTGCTAGAGTTCCCAACGCATTTATGATTCTTTATAACTCAAAGAGCCAAATTGCCGTTTATACAGAAAATGTACTGAGTTTACTTTAGTTGTTATCTAGCTAGGTTCAAATATTTAGCAAACTTAACTTATTATGTGGTAACGTTAAAAGGTCTTTACAGCACATGGTCTTTATTAATGTTTAACAAAGTAAGTACTAACTAAATTCAAATATTTAATCTTCAAATTTTTGTATGTTAAAAGGCTACAATTTTCTTATAATAACTTATCAACTCTTTCTGGTTTACTTAATCGAAACATATTTTTTGATTATAAGAATACACGCGCGTGATATTGCATTAATGATTTTGTAGGATAACAACAATTTTTCAACATACAAGTTCTGCAGTCCAGGTTATATTTAAATTCTTATCAAAATTAGACAATAAATCGTTTAAACTCTGCTCATACTTATATAACAAATTGTCTCCTACCCACCTGTTTAATAACCTTTACGAAAAAAAATCAACCCAATAATTATTGCCTTCAATTACAAAAAACCACGACACAGATAAAAACACATAGGATCACGTTGTATATTGTATATCTTCAGAAAACCCGAGAAAAACAAAAAGAAAAGTTGTGAGTTCAGTTAGGTGGTGACTGAGCGAGATCAGACGAGATTTCTTTTTTCCTTTATGAACGAACGATGTATAACACGTTCTACTTGGCTTAACACAGCGCAAAAAAGAAAATGAAAGTTCAAAGCACTCAGAAATTCAAACGAACCTCATGCCTCAGTTGCATAAAGGACTTTGGTGCGTATTTCTCCAAATACTATTACGGACAGTAGAAGCTCTAATACTCATGGAAAAACACGCGAAACGGCGCGTCAATAAAACCTCAGTGATTTGCAAGTTCATTATTAATTTGCTCATTTTTGCAACTTTCATTCTACCTCAGGAAGCAATAACTTGAAACTTCATTCACTTACTTAAAAATCTACCTATTTCCAGATTATGTTTTATAGTAAACTTATTGTATTCAATAATTAACATTGAAAACCAAAAACTGAGAATAATATAATTTTACAAAATGATTTAAAATCAAACCGAAATAGCATAAACATTAGATAAACGAAAGTTAATTGCGCTAAGGTTTAATTTTAGATTTGAAATGGCTGTATAGAACCGTATGTTCTATGCTAATAGTTTCTTCTCACACATAATCGTGGAACTCTCTTCTGCCTTCTTGCTTCCCGACATTAATCTTCAAAAATTTAAATGCAATGTCATTATCTTCTTAATTCTTGTTCTTTTATTGTTCTCTCGCCTTAATAGTAGTTTTTCTCATATTCTCTAACACTCTGTAACTCCTTCCATCTTTTATTCCCTTAGAGTCAGATGATTAATAAAAATCCTCACAAGGGATTATAAGTTACCCAACATGACAGAATCAAGGTTGAATGGGGCGAAAACGCGTCTAGAATTAATTTACCATCTCTTCTATGCAATTGTGCTTTTTTTTAATATGGTATTTCAAAGATTACGTCTGAAAATACGCAAAAGAAGAATTTGAGATTCTTTTGAGCTTACACATGAAAACCGGGCACTACATTCTATCATCTGTGACATTTATTTAAACTAGAAACGGTAACATTTCATTTTTTTAATCGTACTGCTACAGGTGTTGAAAACTAGTGCTTGCTTTTCAATAGAATATGACAAATACAGTGGCTATAAAAAAAACAATTAAGATACCTGTTCCAATACCATAATCAGAACGCTATCTGGAATTGTCTTTACGTTGTGATGGAAGAATATAAAAGGTGCTGTCAATTACGTGCTACAAGAAAATAAAAGGGCCATTACTACAGACATTCATTGACTCCAACTTGATCGGGTAGACGAAACATTTCGTCGAAAGCATCAGGCTTTGGTAAAAGAAAAGGTGTTGTTGTCCGAAATGACAATGCATTCCGTTAGAAACACAGGAAAATGTTAAATTCATGTCATATCTACCTTCTAATAATGTAGCGAGGGCTGGACAGTGTCTTCACAGATGTACACAAAACGATTTTAAGGTCGTTTTGATAGGAAGTTTTTCTACATCCTTTATAACTGCCAAATTAAACACTTACAGTTTTTTAGTTGTTTCGATCACAAGGATATTTCATAACGGGAAGAACATTCAGAAAAAAAAAAAAGCTGAATTCAATCATTAAAACTTTATTTTCTAAAAAAGAAACCCCAATTTTCTTTAAAATCCCTTTAAACATTGTATCAAAGCTTATACTTCTCGTTCCTAACATGTTTTCTTTATTGCATCCTCAGCATCCTTCTGTAGAACCACATTGTTGTTGTCTGCACTTGTGAAGAAATTGACTAGCATTCATATAGAAAGACTGATATGATATAATAGTTCCGCACACTGTTCATTGTTTCTAATGAATATCTTCTTGTTTTGCTGAGTTTTTGGAAGGCATCTTTCGCTATCCCAATGCAGTTTGAGATTTGGCGTTCTGTTTTCCGTAGTCGCTTAGAATACTTCCCAGATATTTGCATTTCTATACTAGCTTGCTATCGGCAGTTTGTAGATCACAACTTCTGCTGCCCCTTTTGCAGACGACCATATATTCCCTGAACTATGCCAGTAAGCTCAAAACTACAATTCTTATATCTTATGATTTTTTTTCTAGCACAACCATTGACAGATTCGTCTACACACTTTCGTATATAAGTTTTGCTGTCGTTTTCTGTCATTTCTCAATAGTTCCAGATACTAGGATCATCTCTGTATACCGATATAATGAATAAGTCACCTCGCTGACAAATCAACCCTGGTAAAATTCGAAACTGTGTCTTATGGTTGATACGCTAGTGTTCTAACCACTCGGACACGGGCCCATCAAAGAAAAAGCGATATAACATATATTAAACCATATGCGATAGAAAATTATTTGCCCGAGAAAAAAGACTCCTTGGAAAATTCAATTACTCGATATCATAAATAAAATTTGTAGATTTATAAGGATTACAATTTCTGTCCGCGTTAAACCGAGAGAAAATGTACGAACGAAAGAGAAATAGATTGCTTGGTCGAACCGGAGAAAACTAAATTCGACAAAAATACCCAAAATAAAAAAAAACGATATAGCAAGAACGAGAATCCAATGGGCTTGGAGAAGGAAATGAGCGGCAATCGATACATTCAGAAAATAAAAGATTACAAAAGTCTTGCAAATTGTAAGAGAGGGTGAGAGAGACGATAAAAAACGTGTAAGTAAAGAGAAAAGACCAACCAGAATATTCGAAATATTTGCTCAGCTCAAAGCTTCATGCGCTACCCTTTTATATTGTCGGCTTCGACTTGAAAAGATTTAGGCGGATAATAAAAAGGCCAGATAATCGCCTTCCCGGATTAAATCCGACGTAGTTATTCAAGTGCGAAATAGTGAACAGGAATCGGTAGCTAAGACACACACACACATGTGCAAGTGTGTGTGTGTGTGTGTGTGTGTGTGTGTGTGTGTGTGTGTGTGTGTGTGATTATAAAATGCAGAAACAAGATATTGAACCACCACCTCGCTCTTGATTTTTACTACCCACCAATTATTTTTTTTTCGGATTTCTTGTCAGCATGTCAGTCTTCGAGGAAGGAAACAAATAATTTTTGTTTGACTGATGTATTTACTTAGTCATTTCCTGAAAATCAACGACATTTGTCGAAATGTTTCTTTCCAAATCGCTGGAAAACAGATATGATCAAACCAATGACCAATCTTAATTTCAATACTTTTGAGTATAAAACTTATATGCAATGCATTTGAAATTATTTATTCTTCCCAAAGAGCTGGTTTACTCATAATATATATATATATATATATATATATATATATTATGAAATGGACAAAGTCCGACAATTATTTTAAGACATTTTTATGTTTATACATTCTTTTTTATGGATACAAGTATTTAAGTAAATGTTCTGTTTTATAATAAACAGTATTAAACAACATTTACCGGCATGAATGTCCGAGAAATTTTCATAGAAAATATTCGTCCTTTGACAGGATTCGAACCTGTATCCTATACAGAACCATCATATAGCCTGACGTGCCTTAACCGATTGGGCCACAGAGGAGAGTTCGGTTAGCAAGGTCGAATTTACTGTATTTAAACTTCAATCTTCTATGAATCTCTCACGTACATTCATATCTGCTCATGGCGTATCAAATGTAAACAAATGACGTCACACATTATGAAATGAACAAAGTCCGACAATTATTTTAAGACATTTTTATGTTTATAGATTCTTTTTTATAGATACAAATATTTAAGTAAATTATTATAAACAGAGCATTTACCTAAATATTTGTATTTATAAAAAAGAATGTATAAACATAAAAATGTCTTAAAATATATATATATATTATCAAGTGATCCAGTCTGTTTATTTCTTAGACTTTAAACAAAAAACCTATTGTAACAGCAGAAGATGCATTCGAAAAGCTATATATAAAAAAACAGCAAAGTTTCGTTAGAAACAAAATAGGTAATGTGCAATATCAGTTCTCCTCTAGCAGTTTTGTGACGTACGGTGGCCGTTAATAGATTATAACTCAAGACTTTAATGTTAAGATAAAACGATATTTAATTACAACCACAAATAAATACTTAACAAGAACAAAGGCGTAAAAGTCAACCAAAGATAATTAACCATTTCAGTGAATATCTTGTCAGTAGCGCGGCTCGGCTTAACATCTGGCAAATCCTAAATCAATACGCAAATCATCGACGCACACTAATTCGACTGGATAGTTCCACTCAGTAGTCACTCAATAATCACTGCAGTCAGTAGCCTGACATCGTTATTTATACAGCTGTTGGAAACATATATTCATAAGTCCAGAGTGTCACGCTCGAACCTCGGTGTCTGTAGTTAGGTATTTTCTTCCTATAAGACAAAATGAATACTAAACAATATCCTCACAGATCAAAAAGAAACTCGTGACAATCAAAATGCGATTATGCAGAAGGATGCTGAGAATGCTATGTGCTGAACATCTAAGTAAAGAGGAAGTGTGAAAGAAAATGGAAACAAAAAAAAGAAAGTTTAAATCAGAAAGTGGTAGTTGATATTTCTAGGACGCAGAATAAGAAAAGAGGGATTGGAGAATCCGACACGCACAGGACATATTAAAAGAAATAGGAACATAGAAAAGCAGTGCGTATCCTACATAATGAGCTTTTATAAACAGATAATAGTTTAGGAGAAATAACGAAAAGACAAACCTTATCAGGAGCTACAACAGACAGGTTGAACGTTGTAGAGAGCCAAGACCGTTCACGTTCTGAAGGCACAATGATGATTTTCTGATACAAGACCACAAATCTTACAGTAATTGTGTTCCTCGTCGGCTACACATCAAATTACTAATTAGTTTTAATCGATCTAATCCTTTTATTAACGAAGTTGCGAAGACAGTTTTCAAATATGCATGCAAGTGGAGAAATGGGATCTGTGCCTAGAACATGGCAATTCATAATTGACTTTTATTCGATAAAACGTTCTATTAAGCAATTCTGGCTATTTGAACTATCGAAAGATAAAGCATTCGTTAGTTTTGCGCCATTGATTACCGTCAGGGGTTAGAATAAGAAGAAAATGAAGCATAATTAGAATCTTTCAAGAATTGCATTTAATATTGAAGTAATTTATCCGAGAAACGCAGATAAAAGCAATAGGATGACTGGCTACTCATTTCCTAATATAATCATCTGCACGGGTTGCTAGCTAAACCCTGATGAAGACGCCTATTTAGGTATCCTTGTATCTCCTTAATAACCATAAAGTCAAGCTATGGTTAATCCTTTTGTTAAGTCGAAATCACCCCAAGCAATGTTTTAAGGCTAACAAGACAAAAGGGTCACTGCGGGTGAAAGAATTAAAAAAAAAAAAAAAAAAAAAATGCAGAAGTATTACTGATAAGCGATAACATTAAAAGTGTAATCAGGGAGACAGTACGTAACGATTGACGTTCCATTTAAATTTTTGAAGACTAATCCCGACTGGAAAGCAAGGAGCTCTAAGAAATTTCTACAAGCGAGAAATTCGAGAAAATAAACGTTTAGCATATAATTTACGGTTACATTTAGGCAATTGTAAATTGATGAGACCTTGTTGCTAATCAAGTACTGCGCTTAAATTCATAATGTCTAGATACCATATCGAAGAGCAATATTTATTCTGTACAATACAGAAATGTGGCACAAGGCCGAAAAGGGGATTGGGGAAAGGACGGTCTTCTTCTGTCTTAACTATAACTTAGCTAGCCGCAAACACTGACCCAATCGTGCGAAACAATATATCTTACACCAAAACAACACATTCATACGTACCTTTCTTACTACAACCATCATAATACCTCTTTGTCTCTATGAAAATACTAACTAGTCCCCATATTTACAATTCGATGTCTGTGGGGGGAGAGGGGAATAAAACAACAATTCTAAAAAATACCATATCGAAGAGCTCATCTGAACAATTACCAAGAAAGTATTTATAGAAAAGGCAAAAGGAGGCAACTTTACAGCGGTGGCAAAAATGACTGAAGACGAGATGCCAGGTCAAGACCAATAATATTGCTGACTGGTCTTTGTATTTTATCAATAATCTCGAAATATACAGAACGTATATATATTTTTTAATAATTTCACCTCAAGAAAGGACACAAAGCTACTAAGACACAAGTGATTACTCAGTGTTAGAGAATAGGAGAAAAACACTTTTAAGGAGGGGAACATTAAAAGGACAAGAATTAAGAAGACAGTAGATAACGATAGGCATTGCATTTAAACTTTTGAGGATCAAAGGTAACCGGGAAGTAAGAATCCAGAAGAGAGTTCCACAAGCGAGAGGTGCGATAGAAAAAGCAGTTAGCATAAAAATTGCAGTTATAGCTAGCCAATTCAACTATAAAAAGATGAAACCTTGCAACCAATCTAGTAGTCTTGGTACCAAAGAGGAAAGTTTGCCAAAACAAATACCGTAAATATATATTTAAAACGTGCAGGGCAACTACATCATGGCGATGGCAAAGAGACCGAAGCCGAGATGCCAGGTCAGAACCAATAATATTGCAGATTCATCTTTGGATTTCATCAAGAATCTTTAAATATATAGCAGGAGCACCAGAGCAGTTGTGGCAATAATATTCAAAGCAAGTACGTTTGACAAACTTATAAATATATAATGTAGCAGAAGAATTGTCTATCACAACACAGGGAGTCGACTTTCCTGGAAGCAAACCTATCAGTTGATTCGATATAATCCTTCTACTTCAATTCAGCGGAAAACTTTAGTCTGAAAAGGCGCAATGTATCACTATTTTGGAGGTTAGCATCAGCCATGCTGATGAATGGTAAAAAGAGTTCTCCTAGTCGATTAAAATTCATATTGATGTTTATACTTACATATTGATTAATAAGGTAGAAGTTCGGATAATAAAGAAAGACTGCACAACGCTAGACTTCCTGGTGTGGAGGGCCTGCTTCCTTTCCAAATCATCATAATTAATTCTATATTTATACTTTAACTCGAACACATTGTCTCGAACTCAGAACTGTGGTGCCAGTGAAAAATATACCAATATATCATTATTATCATCACCATCATAATAATCATAAACTTTTATGTCCCCTTTTCCTTCGGACCCTGGATAATCATGGCTTACGGCAACTTCCTATCCTTTATATCACTAATCAATATTTACCCTCTATCTATCACATTACTTATTTTTTTCCAACCATAACTCGTTAAGTATTTTACTTGAGGTTTCCCTCTATCCTTCCTGCCTTCAATATCCCTATGAGTGTCCCATTCTCCAAGCCTTCTCTCCTTGTGATGCGTTCCAGAAATATCAACAGTTTCTTCCTAATTATAAGTACAGGTGTCTTTTCCGTTTAAATATTCCGCATTGTTCACATGCTCCGTCACCGAGAGAATTGGCATTCTTCAACTCTCTGTGTCAATTCGTCATTTTATCTCTGGGAAAATTGTCCAAAATTCACCGCTCCATATGATGGTTGATATTACACAGCAGTTTATCAATATTTTCTTTGCTTCTAAAGGATAAATTTCTTTCTCAATACATTGCTTAGCTTTAGGAAGGCATCTTTCGCTATTCCGGTGCATATTCGGACTTATATCACATCCTGTGTCACTATCTTGTCAGAGTTATGTATCATATTCTGTGTCTCTAGCTTATCTAATATAAATAAAAGAAACTTTCAATTTATGTAATGAAGGCCCCTCCTTTTGTTGCTAATCTAAGAATAGAGTCTATGAATAGCTTACAGAATATATGTGGCACAAGACCGAAAGTATGGTGGCACCTAGTGAGAATCAAACTTACTGCTCATTCGTATGTGTTCTGGCAAGATAAGGTTTCTAATCATTAAGCCACATCAAGGCTGCCTAGCATGCATAATATATGAAAGAACAAAGTATACTGTAGGTTTTTGAATTATTGATATGTTTTTACAGCCTATCAACCCTTTGTGGCTTATTTAAAGGCAGAAAATATTTTTAGAATTTTTGGGAGATAATAATGATTTACTGATACAAGTCCTACTGTTTAACCCATAGATAGTGGGAGAAGAGGTGGATTCGCGCGTAACTTAATATAACGAATCCAATAGGAATTGGAACCACCACACATTCAAGTTTGCAGTATCCGGCATTTCCAAGCGGTTACTGACCAAGCTCGACGTTGCTTAACTTCGGTAATCTTGCGAGAACCGGATTTATAACGTGATATGTCTGTCAGCTGTAGGCTTTTTGAAAGAATTAGTAGTTAGGATTGTTAATTTTTTTTTTCTATGACTAAGACACAGGATCTGGCGCCTTCAATTAGGTTCGAACTTGCAACGCTAAATACATTGGATTCAAGAATTTTCTAATCCTCGTGAACCAGTCTGCGTGTTTATAATAATTATATATTTTCTATCATAACATCGTTTTTTAAACTTACACGTCTGTATTTTATCTAAATGACAAAATGTTTTTTACCATTTCCTATCACTTATTAGGAGTAGCCAATTTAATTTGGTTTATTTTCTCTTGATTTATTTCTATACTGTTCAAGCATTTCAAAATCTTTTTTATTTTTTTTGGCTGTTCGAAGTTTGCATGTGAAGGAAATTTTTAGAGCCAAACCTTTATTGGGCATTATGCATGCACAACTCCCATTAAAGGCCAATCAATCTTGATCCGTTTTTGACACTACACGAATATATCGAGAAAAATGACGCATAACGCAGACTACAATTTTGGCTGCAAAAATCCTATCAGATTAATTGTGATTTATTCTACTGTCTGACAAGCTAAAATAGGGATAAGTATTACACCTACATGCGTCCGGACAGCTGCCACTTTTTTCTTTATAGCTGTTAGTCGTCATCGTCGTAATTTTGCGGCTTCTATATATATACAACTCTTGATAGGTCGGCCATGTTTCTCATTAACTTGCTGCTGTTACTGATATTGTCGCAGCATCCGCTATATCTGTAACTATAAGTTCTTTCTGTGTTTTCTATCTACAAGTTATATATGTGGCTGTTTATTCTTGGCGTAGGATAGAATGGTACGCAGTATTTTGGAATGTTCCCAAAGAAAATTTTGAAAAATATTTAGAAAAATTTTACAGGCTATTGAGTAGTTACTGTCATATAATCTTAAATTAGAACCAATTATGTTCCTTTCTGTGGAGTATCATGTTTATTGCTATGTTAATAATAGCAAAAAAGAAAACTATTATAATAACGTCTCCAACAGTTCTGAAGAGAATTCTTGTGATATCAAGAGTCACTTTGTCCCTTGGTTCTCAGTAATGAGATTTCCAGTCTGAAATCGCCATCTAATCTAGGCCAGATCTAATTATCAGGAACAAGGAGAAAAAAGGGCAGAAAGTGGATTTGACTGTCCTTGCAAAACTCAGAATAAATTTGAAAGAAAGCGGGAAGTTGAATATATATCTGGACCTCGTCAAATGACTGATAAAAAAACTGAATGTAAAAAAAAAAAAAAAAAGAAAACATGAAGGTAAAAGTTTGTTGGGCAACTAGAAAGGATCTCGAAAGTCCTCGCAGAAAATTTGGAAGGAATGGCAATTTAGCTTTTATCCAAAGTCGAGAAGTCTGCTGCACAATCTTAATAAATTTATGCATCTAAAACACTTTGCGTATCAACCAAATTTTAATAATTGTCTTAATGTTATTACTATTCGGATAAGTATAACCTGTATCATATTAATATTATTATTAGATAAATACTGTCATTATATAGTTTTTTGTTTCTTTTTGTTTTTTTACTATACGTGGCCTTTGCACCAGGCACCTGCTAGTTGTCACTGAAAATTAAGTTAGAATAAGTTTTTAAGCGTTAACGCTCTCTTCACTATTCTCACAAACCTCGACACTGTCTCCTTTTTAATCATTTCCCGAATCTCCAATTCTTCTAATGTCGTGTTGAGCACATTTGGCACAGTACCTCATAAGTAGATTGGTAAAATTCGAAACATCAGTTTCAAAAAATTCTTCAATTTCAAAGCACTGTCCTGATATTTTTTCTTGATTTTTTTTTTTTTAATTTTATTTTCATTTTCTCTCATCTTCACCCTTTGGTCTGCTGGCATAACTTCGTTAATGATCTGGTTAATTTTCTTTTCCTCTCATCAATTTTATTATTTTTAGAGGGCAGACTGTCATATGATGGTATTTAAATATTAATAATACGCTTTTGCAGTTGTGGCTAGTATCAAACTTTCTAATTGTTGGTCACATCCCTACTTCAGCTCTCTCATAAGATGCTCGTAAATTTTAGCTGGCTTTCGTCATATATACAAAAACAACAGACATTGGTTTTTATAGGGACAGATCATTATTATAGTTGTTGTTATCATCGTCATGATTCTTATTTTAACAATAAAAAAATATGAAATGGTCATGTCATTTGCTGGTTGACGTTCTAATAATTTCTATTTAAGCCTTAAATTTTGACATTAACGGCTGCTATAATAATTGTTTTATGGGATGGGAGCAAAACTTTAAAAGGTGAAAAGCGAGAACTGTCTCCAAAATTGATTTCAATGAATGATTTATTCACAAAATATCCGAACGCAAATAAGATTCCCTTTTTTTTACCGTAAAATTAAACGAAAACAACCAAAACAAAAATTACCGTTTCATTTTGCAGAGACTTTACATTTTTATTTTAAAAAAAATACTAATAAAAATTTAATAAGCAGAGAACGAAGAATTCTGAATGGTGTTTCTGTTACTATCCCTACCACCCAGGTTGTTTTTCAGTTTTCTGACAGATGCCAGTGTTGTTTCGCTTACTCTATGCAGCGTCTCATTTGAGATTTCAACATAGCTTGGTGCGTTACGTACAGTATGCTTACAAAAATAATTTTTCCAGATCGAGCTAACCATATTTAACATTACTAGTTAAATGTCAAGATATTTATGAGCTGCGCAATGAAGGTACGCTTTCAATCATATAGCAAATTCAAAAAGAAAATTCACATTAAATGCTAATGATTAGTTTGAGGATTGGCATTTTAAGTTGCACAAATTTATATCTTATTAATCGGTGGTTTGTATATATTCCAAAATATCCCCCATCTAGCTTTGGCTAAAATTAAATTCTTGTTTATTTTGTATTGATCATGTTGTGCTTTTATAGCCGGATTCATATTTTCGACTCACATACATAATATGTTTTAGTCACCATAGAGAACTCTTTTTGTATTCCATTAGTATAGCTGATGCTAATCACCAGGTGAGCAACTCATTGCACCTTCTGTGTCTCACTTTTTGTCACAAACATGTCGTTTATATTTAATAAAGTGCTAAGCCTGCCACTAGGAAATTTGATACACTATATCGTGCCAGATAAGTTCTTGTCGTCAGATTCCATTTTAAACTTTTATAAATCTACCATTAATCCGTGCATTGAATATTTCTACCACATCTGGACAGCTGTTCCTTCTACATATCTCAAAATTCGAACAATCCAAAGAAGTGTTTTTTAATGTTATCTGTCCTAACCTGTCATCTCGACTTCAGTTACTTTCCCACTGCCGTGACGTGACTTCTCTGTATCTTATATCTATAAATATTTTCATGACATTTATTCTGATGAACGTTCCGTGACAACAGGAACATAGGTGTAGTACTAGATTGGCAGCTAGGTCTCATCTTTTTATTGTTGAAATAACTAGATGTAACCGTAAGTTCTATTCTAATAGTTTCTTTTCTCGTACCTCTCATCGGTGGAAATCTCTTTCGGTTGCTTACTTCCCTGCCATGTTTCAGCTTCAAAAAATGATATGCAAAGTCAATCGCCATCTTATGTCTTCCTGAAACACGTTCGTTTATTGTACTTTCTCCTCACTAAAGTCTTCTAGTTTTCTTTCATTTCAATACCCCTTTGGGTCTTCGCGGTATTACGAACTTACCTGAGATGAAATGATTTAAAAAAATGAAAGAAACTTCGGAGGTCTGTTACAAGGCGGGAAAATTATAGTCAAATTTCTGACGGTTTGAGTGTGGATTCCAGTTCTAGATTATTAAAAAAAAAACAACTTTTTTTACTAGAAATTCAAGATTATTTAGAAGTTTTAAGTTGAGGTAAGTTCCGTCATGGTTCATATTTTGACGATTTAGAAGTGTGTTGATATTTTTTAAGGATTCTTTAGATATATGGTTAAATAGAATGCTATCTCGATAGCTACTAGCTAGCTAGCTAGATAAATAGATAGATTGGCGGTTTATAACAGTGTTATTCTTTTTTTAATGATTCACTAGATATATGGATAAATAGATAGAGATGAACACACTTAGATAGATAGATAGATAGATAGATAGATAGATAGATAGATAGATAGATAGATAGATAGATAGATAGAAATAAAAGCTGCCAAATGGAGAGTTATTTGTGTGTTATTTAGATAATTATAGCAGAATTCTCTCTAACAGCCGTGCTGTTATGACAAACCGGTGTAAATTTAATGGAGATATCATCTTGCAATACATGGCTTTCCAGGGACTAGCAAGTGTCAACATTTCCCGCCTCTTCGTCGTTGCAGCTTACGCATTGCCACTTTCATCCTTCTAGAGCTCTTGCTCAAATTTCATTAGATGCACAAAGAAAACCAAACCCGCGAGACACATCTTGCTGCTTGGGCGTCATTTTTGTCGCAAAAGAATGCCTGGACATAGACGTGTGTGTGCATTACACAAATCAATGTCTTCCCTGGAGTCATGAAAATAACGAGTGAATGACCCCCCCCCCGCTTACTGGCTTTATTCTACTACATATACATCATTTATTGTTTGATTTTTTGTTGTTTTTTTCTTTTTTTTAATTTTTTTTTTATTTGCTCTGTTTGTTTCTTTGTATTTTAATAAAATCCAAGGGTTATATAATGTACACTTTTCTCTCCAGATTCACCGAAATTTCTATCTATAGAAGAACATCATGAGTATATATGTGTTGGATTTATGTTTGTAATTACAAAAAAGTTTCAAAGCCTAACCAACAAGACGATATAAGGTTATTTGTATGTATTTAAAATCACATCACTGTTAAGCACCTTAAACGGAACGAAATATTATATATTAAATAAAAGAAAGGCAGAGAAATTATTCAAAATCACACGAACTAAAATTTGATAAACAGGAAATGCGAATTAATTAAGATTTCTCTCCTCATGTATGTATATATATATATATATATATATATATATATATATATATATATATATATATATATATATATATATATATATAAATTAAAATTACTGACAAATTGAATATTAATAAAAAGTGTCGAAAATACAGAGCCATTTCAGACAAAAAAAAAAATTATATTTAAGACATACTATTTAAAACATACTATTTAAAACATACAATTTTACAGGGAAAGTAACCTTTCTGCTATTGCGATTTCGCCACATCCGGTATCATCAACGAAGATTGGTTCTCCTGTAAAACTGTATTTCTTATATATATATATATATATATATATATGAGAACACTATCTAGTTCTATGTTCATTTAAATAATATTGATAAATCTAATTGAAAACGCAACGTTGCAACCTTGTCGATAATCTATGGCTATTTCCGTGACATATCTTCAGATGAGTTTCATTCTTTAGTTCCACCAGTTCAGACCTTTACAGATAGGACACCTGCTGCTACCTCTACGGATTCTAATCGCCCTCATTTCCCTGGTGTTCATAATGCAAGTAGAAAGTTCCACTCAGACATTTTTTTCTCCAAGAACTGCCACATTGTGGAAAGGGCTCCCGTGTGTATATTTCCCTGAACACTTCAATCTTGACCTCTTCACGATCACACGTTATCTATATTCTGGAATGAATGCTGGACAACCTCCTCGCAGATTAAGAAGAGATTTGAAGCAACAGATATGTGGTTTTACAAAAGGATGCTGAGAATTCTATGGACAGAACACGTGAGAAGCCAGGATGTTTTAGAGAAAATGGAAACAAAACACATAATTATACTTAAAATCAGGTAGAGACGGTTGACATTTCAAAGGGGCATAATGAGGAAAGAGGGCTTGGAAAATGTGATACTCATAAGACAGACTAATGAAAAGAGAGATAGAGGAAACCAAAGTATAAAATACCTAGCGAGCTTAAGTGAATAGATAGAGAACAAGGATTATCAGAGATAATATAAAGGCAAAATTCATTAAAATTTGCAAAGGACAGGAAATTGTGGAGAGCCATGAAGTTCAACTCTCTGAATGGATACTGTATATAGAAGAAGAACATCATCTCTTTTATGGTTGTAATCATTATCACTCTTAATATATCTATGCCGATTAATGATAGAAATATACTTCTAGTTCTGTTAGTTTTGAAAAACAAAGTTTCCTATCTCTTTAATAGTATTAGTAATAATTTCATTGTTTTATTTTAGTATCTATAAATTCTTGTTCTTTGCGTTCGCTACGATTGCGATTAAAAAGTAACTAACGTTTGCTTTCTATAGAATAGAAATTCCTGTTTTGACTTTTAATTATCATTCTGTATTCTTAAGTTAATTCATATATAAAACAAATATAATTACTACTATTACTACTACTACTAATAATAATAATAATAATAATAATAATAACGTCAAAAAATATGAAACCAATACTTTTAACTAAAGACAAAAAAGCACAGAGGGAACAGTTTAATTAATACAACCAGAATCACACATTCATGAACACGGAAAGAACACATCTGAGACATGAGAAACATAAGCCTGAATAGCGTACTAATTATTATTCACATTATTGTTGTTGTTGTTATTATTATTGTTGTTGTTGTTTTTTGTTGTTATTATTGTTATTGCGTTCGTTATCATTGTTATCATCTTTATTCCTATTTTAATCCTAATTATGGTTGTCGAGAACCAATGAAGAAAAGTGCGTTTCCAATCGATGAATGGCACTTTTAGGTAAATCGTGACCGTAAAGAAAATCCAAATCTTTCTCAGAACAATGAGGAACACGCAGAAATCTGGCGACGCATGCATTTGCTTTTGTCGTACCAAGGGAAGTAAGATTTGGTTTCAAAGCCGATATCTCTATTGAAAACTGAAAGTCCGTTCTCTTTTATTGGAGGCTTACTTACTTTCTAATGAACGTTCAAAGACAATGCGGCATCCAAACGATTTTCTGGGATAATCGGTGAAGCAGGATTGATTTAGAGTGAAATAAAAAAAAAAAAAGAATTGTCAAATTATCTAAACCCTTGCAATATGAATTTCCTTTGTTATTTCATACACAGACACCCACACCCATATATATATATATATATATATATATATATATATATATATATATATAGTAGAGAAAAATGTATGACTAAGTGGAAAAAAAATTGTGACGCGTTTCCTCCTTCAGTCCGATGAAGTCCTAAAGAACAAAACGCGTCACAAACAAAACTTTTTTTCAACTTTGTTATACATTTTCCCCATATATATGTATAATTATATACTGTTGTACACTCAATACATTGACCAAGTGTCAATCGAGATATTGGGTTATTAAATGAGGTTGTTGTAAGGGAGTCAAAGGTGTATATCATGATGATATGTAGAATAGATAACGATTGGTCGTAGACTTTTAAATTCAAGACTTTAGGGATCAAGAATTGATCCTCTCGGGAATTCGTTCCACAAGGCATCGGTTCTTGGGGAAGTAGTTGCCTAAGTGGAATTTAAGAACACTTTATTTGACTTTACGTTCTCTAAGAAGAAAATATAACTTATCCATACATTCGTCTACACTATATTTGGAATTTTTAGTAGATAAATATACACCCAATACCCCAACTATGGGCTAAATAGCAAGGAAAATGAGTTCTATCGCCACAGCTTGCAACCAGTCTAGGGGAATGACAACACTTATGCTAAATAAACCATGGGTAAACCCCAGTCTAATAAAGTTAAAAAAGAAAAGGACTTTTCAGCCAGCAACAGAATTTTTTTTAATTTTTGTTAGCTCCCCTTTCTTAATTCTGTCTAGTATAGGCTTACGTTTGAATTTAAACTACGGTAGAGAGATAATTCTCTAGTTAACACAGAACTGTCCCAACTTGGGAGATTGGGTATGTAGTACAGGTGAGACTGTGTATTTAATACAGGTGAGACTGGTTATGTAGTAAAGGTGAAGCTGTGTATGCAGTAGAGGTGAGACAGGGTATGTAATACAAGTTAGATTGTACGTAGTCCTGGTGAGACTAGATATATAGTACCGGTGAGACTATGTATGTAGTACAGGTGAGACTGTGAATGTACCACAGGTGAGACTATGTATATAGTCCAGGTTAGACTATATATGTAGTCCAGGTGTGACTGGGCATGTAGTACAAGTGAGACTGCGTTTTAGTACAGGTGAGACGCATCATATTGAAAAGATTGTGGAGCTTAGAATTAACACCGTTGCAGGAATGTTACCTCTATGTTCTCGACTTAGAGCAAATTTAAAAAAAATACTCTCATGAGCAAAACCAATAATCACTTCATCAAAATGTTAATAAATTCAAGAACTAATTTATGTCAATTTCTGTATTGATTATTGATACATTCGAAAATAGTTACAAAAGAGAGATTGTTATTCAAAGAATCTTGGCTAAAACAATACAACTATGGCGTCACTTAATAATATTTTTTGAAGTTTTCTTGTAGCAAGATTTAGATATTAGATATCTGACTGAAATTAAGATTGCCTGTTGTTTTTTTTTCTTTGTGCCTCTTTATATTGCTGATCAGAGTGCGTCTATGCCTGTCTTTAGATTCAACCCTGGTTGTACATGGAACGCCTTACCGATTCTTTAATGTCTTTATGTACCGTTATTGAACCAATTAGCTAAATATTACCTTTTCATGAGTGTCGAGTCAAGTATAACAATTTTGGCACCTCTCTTGTGTTCTTGTTTTTTTTAACATCTAAAAGATAGCATATCGATAACTTCAACGACTGCAAAAATATGTGGGATAATGAGTTCTTTTGGTAGAACTCGATTTTCTCTTAGAGTGTTCTTTATTACAATAGCGAGCTGATCTCTGCAGTGTTATTTTTATGAAGGCGACAATGCTTTTTTTCTTTCATATAAAGTACAAATTCCAACGAATCGTACGTTGTTATTCATACCATATCAAACAAACAAAACTCTTTAAGCATAAAAAATAACATTTTACACGGTGATGGATCTTTTTTATGTTGCGTATTGACTTCAAAACACCCCTAATCGTGCTTTTGTATGATAAAGGAAATGCTAGTTTTTGGTCTGAGATATTTTCGTAAGGTATTGTCTTTTTTTTTCTTTCTCGACACAACCCGTATTTACTAGCTATTTGTCCTTTTCGCCATTTAGTTTCTATATGCCGCATTGAGACTGTATGTCTGTCTATAGATAATATCGATTTTGCATTTATAGTGGAAGGTTTGTATTTCTTAGACACGATAACGACTTTGACAGTCTACGTAAGTTTGATTGATTATATTTACAAATTGCCAATGCGAAGGCATTTGTAGATGTTGTTCTCTAATATTAGAAATAGTATGTTCTAAGACATTTTTACAACGTTCTTCGTCTTTGGTCAACACGCTCACATAATCAAATTAATTTCCTTCAAAGTATTTTTAGCCTTGGACTCACGATTTTTTGTCGTAACCATTTTGCTATTTATCATTGCAGCATTGCTCGCTATGAAATGCAACTCAGAAAGTGTTCTTTCGTTGCTTTTCCTAAATTTTAATTTCTCGTTTCCTATAGATTTTCCCCATAGTGCAACAAGAGAGTAATAGAATAAATGTTAGGTCATGACGTATATAAGCATTTCTGGACTGCTTGACGTTTAGGCACCTTACCATAATTTGAAAAGCAGAAAACACAAAGGAAGCCTCAAAAGCTTATTTGTTGATTTTGTAAACGTTTCAAACGTTTGGTAATACATAGACACACACTGATATATACCTACCTATCAATACTGATGGATATATCCCAGTCCTTATAAATACATCGGACACTATTGTAAGTGTGGATAATATGCTGTCTAAGTAATCCACCACTGGCAGTGGTTTACCTACTTCACGGCGCTGGCGAGTATTGTATTTTTTGATGCTATAAAGATTACCATTTCATTTCCAACCTCCATTTTGTTTATTCCTTTTTCAGTAACCTTTTCCAGGATATAACAAACACACAAAAACACACCGATATGCGTGTATGTGTGCATACATTCTTTCGGGCGTAGTCTAGGTCCGTGAAAACACTACAGATGTCATCACTTTGGGCTAATTGGAATACCAGCGTTCAAACAAGTGTTAGGATGTAGACAACAAAATCTTGTCTACTATACTGGCAACAAGCAATACTTGAAAAGAACTGAGATAATTACTTGAGAAAAAGCAGGAAAAAAAAACTTCTGACAGTTTATCGACAATATGATCACAATATGAAACATCATATTTGAAAATGGGAAAAAGATAATAAAAGGTTACAAAACGACGTCATTGACTGAACTTAACAAAACCTTTCCGTATATATATATATATTATATGGGAGAAAGTCATATATACATTTTATATAGCAGAACAATATTAGGAAAATCAATCACAGAATGGAAAAATCTTTTGTGTGATACGTTTCATCATTTAGGATTTCATCAGGCAAATGCAGATCCACACTCTACTCCGATGAAGTCCTAAAGTCATATATATATATATATGCATATATATATATATATATATATATATATATATATATATATATATATATATATATATATATATATATATATATATATATATATATTAATTTTTTGTGCATTTGGCTACTTACTGACATTGAACTTTTGGGGATTGCCACTAAAGACCAACACAATAATATTACTGACACTTGAACTACTTAACATTTTGTTGTCTTTAGCCATGCTCACTTAAACATGGCACTCCCAATTTTGAATAACAAAATCTTATGATCATCAATTTGGAGCGCAAAAAATGAATATCCTATATATATATATATGTATAGTAATATTTTTCTTCCCTACCCGTTCGTTCGGTAACTTGAAAGTGGAGAATAATTTAATTTTGTCTGAAAAGAAATATCATGTTTAAATATGTGACTGAAAAATGTAGGCATCCACACTAGATACATTCGCTAAATACTAGCGATATTAGTACGTGAAAAATTTCAACTTCTTCATTCTAGAATCTGGAACAGATTTCTTGTAGGAATTTTACATATTCTCTTCAAAAGAGTTTTCGTTACTTTTCCATTTTTTTTTTTTGTTGTTGCATTTCTTTCTATTCTTTTCAGGTAATATGCAAAACCATTAGGCATTTAAAATTGGCAATATCTTCTGGCATATCCGTTTTTTTATTATCAAATGACAACATTTATTATTATGTCACTCATGCTTCACAACTTGTTGGTTCGCAAGCTTTCATACCAATAGAATTTTTTCGCTGTCAGATAGACATATTTATTATCTCTTAGAAATGCCTTGCTGGTAATAACATACTTTAATAATAATAACTAACCAAATCCCCGTCTTACGCACAATTCTTGTAATAATAATTTTAAATAATTCATCAGACGATGTTAATTTATTCATATAACTGGATTTTTGGCGTATGCTTTACCCGTTTTCCGTCGTTCGATAAAGTATGTTCGAAAAATCTCGTTTTATTGAAATTGCCGTTGCTTCTCAGGCTTTTGGCTGGGATCTAAGTGTAGTATCTACACTCCGACAGAAGATAACGTATATTTCATCACGCATTTGTGTTTCTGTATTTCGTCAGAGCGCAGCTGAAGATATTATTCCAATGTTATTATCCCGGTCTTGGGAATCAACTGGTGGGACAGTAACGCCCTCATTGCACTAAAGTGGGATGATCGGCAGTAATACGAAAGTCAGTGCAACCAACGATTGAAGTGAGTGCTAGGCTATTTAGGGATCTGGGGGGGTGCATGTACTCGTGTTCCCAACATTAAAATTGAGTTCATGGCTCTCCACAGCTGCCTTTTAATTATTATCTGTAGTAACATGACTTCTTGGGAAAGATGATATAGTGGGTTCGTGTTGTCGTCTTCCTGTTTACTTCTGAATTCAGATTTGTCTTTCTCCAAGAATGGCAACCATCCAGATCCCAGTGGACTCTACTGTTGAAACTGTAGCTTAGGGAGGAAAGATAAATTCATGCCTTTCCGAAAGGGAAGAGAATGTAACTGAACAGAAGTGTATTTGAAAATGGGTTGCCGATTGTCTTTCCACATTGATAACCAATACGCTATATATTTGTGTACTTAAGCATGCCTGATTGAATAGATTATAAACGTTATGTCTGCTTGTTTTGATCATAATCCTTTCATAATCACGAATATTTTCCTGTATATTACAATTGAATAAAGCAAAAAATGCACTGTAACAGTGAGAATCGGTTTATTTTCCAAGTACTTTCCGTATCTACCAGTAGGCATAATGGTTTAATTTATTTAATTAGACACACGCACGCACACACACGCACACACACACACACACACACACATGACTGTTCCGTATAGGATACAGGTTCGATTCCTGTCGAAGGACGCATATTCACTATGACAATTTCTCGGACATTCAAGCCGGTAAATGTTGTTAATACTGTTTATTATAAACAGAGTATTTACTTAAATATTTGTATCTATAAAAAAGAGTGTGTAAACATAAAAAAGTCTTAAAATATATAACTATATATATATATATATATATATATATATATATGTATCCGAATGTAATGAGAACGAAAATAATATGTAAATTCTAACGTTCGCAGTATTAATTCAAAAGACGGCTCAATACCGATATTAGAGCAATAATTATTTATTATAATTTTTTCATATAGACAAAAACAATTTACTCACTACAAAGATGCAACTTCATTTCAGTGCATTTAAATTGCAAAAAAAGTAAGTAATGTTTCACATGCGGCTTGCTACCAAACAGAATTGTTCATAACCATTTTGGTTCTCACCAGTCGAAGTGCAATTTAAATGCACTGAAACGAAGTTGCATCTTTATAGTGAGTAAATTGTTTTTTGTCTATATGAAATAATTATAATATATATATATATATATATATATATATATATATATATATATATATATATATAAATTCGCCTGAGGATGAAATGGAACTAATGTCTTTAATTTAATTACAAAATTAAATTTAAAGCTTTTTATCTTCCATTTTTGAAACATGGTTAGAAATGTGTCGCGAAAAAAACCATATTTTAAATCAATTAATTTATAATATATATATATATATATATATATATATATATATATATATATAATTTATTTTTAATGTCATATCCTTTCAAGACTTGACTATACCTATCCATAGATTCATTTTATTTTTATATAAGAACTACCATGAGTTCTTGATTTTTTATAGTTCTGGATTCAGATAGTCTGCCATCCATAGCTAAAGAACCTAGCCTACCCAGTTATTTAACCGCTAAAACACTGAACGTAAGTAGAGAAAAAGAGAATGTAAAGAAGTTGAAATATCATAAACAATGAAAGTTACATTTACTTTTGTAATGTTATTATTTTTTGTACGATTAAATATTTGTTGTCTTTTGTTCATTCAAAGAATGACACACACACACACACACACACATATATATATATATATATATATATATATATATATATATAGAAGATATACAGATATGTTTCATTGAACGAATCATGTATATATATATATATATATATATATATATATATATATATATATGTCATTCAACGAAGACACATACACATATGTCATTCAAAGAATTCTCATACATATAGTCAAGACATATTTCTTTTCCTCTTATTTTTTTTTTTATATTTTTTGTTGTTTTCTTCAAAATTTTGCAAGTAAAATATGTGTGTGAAGAGATGGTAACATCCATTATTGTCTGATCGCAAACAGTAAGAAACATTATGACAGGCCATCTCTCAAATAAAAGCCATTTAACAATATCGGATTAAAAACAACTTCCTTATTGTCGATATCCGCAGTCGATATGTTTAGTCCTTGACTGAATAGTCCGATCGATAAATATCTTTCTGTTGAGTAAATCTTAACATATTCTTTTTAACAAAAGGTGTCGTATCATTACATATCAAATCAATGCGAAACAACAACAACAGCAAAAATAATAATAAAAATAAATTCATGTACTTAATTTCGATAATGCAGTGGCGTAATGGATAACGGCACGGACTGAAGATTCGAAGAGCCGAGTTCGAATTATATGTATGAGAATTCTTTGAATGACATATGTATGTGGATTCGTTGAATGACACATTTGTATGGGGATTTATTGAATGAATCCTAGAATCCTATGTATGATGGATCGTTGAATGACACATGGTTTGTTGAATGACAAATATGTGTCGGATCCGTTATATTCACTGACGTTTTAATACCCTTGGGAAAGGTATGAATCCTCTGCTTCTCTCCCCCCAGATATGGATAAATAGCAGGACAGACCGGGCCTTGGATGGCAACTGGTCTGCCGCAGAAAGAAATGGCATCCTACTCCGTGAAAAAATCTGCCTCGTCTGTCATATGTATCGAAAAATACACGAACGCCTACATACCTTACTAACTGACTGATAGGATAAAAAAGCAATATCGAAAAAAATAAAAAAACATAAATGAATATTGGAAATATATCAGCAGAACTCAAATCTGTTCATAGGCAGAATGATCCTCATTTATATGCCATGCTCCTTGAAAACTTGGATGTTCATGTCTCTTCACTACTTCCTGTCCCTTGGAAGTCTAGGCAACTTGAAAATTTAGCATCCATCCTCGTATCATTTCTGGCGTGAATTTCTGCAAATTGTAAGTAGGTTACCTCCCCACTTCTCTCCTTCCTGTGAGTATTCAGTTTCCTAAGTCTTCCTTTTTTCATAATGTATCCCAGAAATTTTAACCGTCTATATTTTTTTTATTTAGTAAGTATGAGTGTCTTCATCTTTCTCATTTTCTCTCGAACTTACTCGTTGCTCAAGTGTTCTGTTTTTGTATTCTCAGCATCCGTCCGAAATCTCTATTGGTATGAACCTCTTCTTGATCTGTAAGGAAATTCCTTAGAATTCTGTTAT
The DNA here is from genome assembly GCA_903632075.3 of Acanthosepion pharaonis. Taxonomy (NCBI): domain Eukaryota; kingdom Metazoa; phylum Mollusca; class Cephalopoda; order Sepiida; family Sepiidae; genus Acanthosepion; species Acanthosepion pharaonis. The sequence goes on along the minus strand of CAHIKZ030005514.1, from coordinate 904,534 downwards.
ATTCCATGCTAAGGGAATAGATACTTAACAACAGGTGGATAATAGAAGAAAGGTTTAATGTACACAACCAGTACAATATGAAATACGGTACAGTTATGCACACAGGTCAATCTAGTAGTGAGTGCCACTAATTGGAAGATCGGACGTGCTTGCGTCTTCTCTCTCTCACTCTTCTTCAAGTCTCTCGTAGACAGTGGGATTTATAGGTCCTTACTATCTATAGTGTAATCATTCATGGAGGTGACTGGTTATTCTATTACATCAAATTCACTGCCATAAAAGAGGATAGAGACGACAGAACAGTTCAGCACTTTTTTCTGTTTCTAACGAAATATTCCGTTATTTTCACTGTGCTTTCTCTTAGCTGATGAATATAATAGCGAACCTTTTTGTTTTTTACGAAATGTCAGATGTATCCGAACACATTTTATATTAATTTATCAAGTTTTATCATTTAAATGATTTTCCAGACCCACATTTATTAATACACCCCATCCAGTTTATTGCATATTGAGTAAAATACTGCCCCCTTATTATTAAGAAATCCTCCTGTATTAAGCACCTAAGCGTAACTTTTGAAAGAGGAAATAAGGAAATTGAACATAGAATAGTGTGCGCTACAAGTAGTTTCACCCAATTCCGCAAATTGCTACAAAGCAAACACATTAACCAGAAAACTCAAGTCAAGTTCTTAAATAGCCTCGAAGACTTTCATAGAGATATCATGCATGGCACCAAACCTGTTGAGAAATATCTAAACTGCCTGCTGTTTACAACTATTTTCTAAGGCCATTGGTTAAAAATGGCATTGAGCTGGTGAAACTTTGGTGTCTTAAGAAAGACAATAGTTCTTCGAACCTTATGTACTGGCACGACGGAAAGACAAAGAACTCTACCAAATAACAGAAACCGCGTGACTTGAGGATTACCAACAGCAGCAACAACTAAAATAGATACCGTATATAACACAAAGACGAAATAATATTTAATACAAGATATAGATTTTCCACACCACTTCAAACAAACAGTTAAAAAAGGAAGCCCCTATCAGTACTGGAAAGAGCGATAACTGCGTGAGTTGAGAAACCTATTTTCCTGAAAAGTCGTCTAAGAGAAAGAATTTATGCATTTCAACTGACAGTATAAAAAACTGTTCGAACTATGAATGCTGAATATTTCCGTATAAGGAAACGGTTAATTACTTAGGGTTCATAATGCTTTACGTTCCAAAAAAGGTAAGGACTATATCTTTTCAGAGAGAAACATTGAACGATAGCAGCTCATTAATACACAAAACTGGATACAGGATTTTGGCTATAAAAAAATTTTCTTACGTTATTCCGGAAACATTTTTCTCGGTAATCCATATTCATTTACTAACTGAATATATCCAATATATTTTATTATCTATTTCATTATCATTTTTTTAATATTTCGATATTTATTCATAATCATCCTATATTATAAATATTAACAAAACTATTCACAATTATTAACCGATAAATATTAACTATTTTTATTTCTATGTTAAGACGTGGGCGATTATGGCTCTCCATACATTCTTTTCCTTTGTTGTCTCTGAATTACCATGAATTATTGGGAAATAGAGTTGTTGCCGATGCTTTCTTCGCGATTCTGGAATTAGCACCGTCTTTCTCTTAGATTGTCTGCCACTGAAAGCGAGAATGAAATCCTGTTATTTAATCCATACCTGGAGCTGAAAGAAAATATGGATTCATGCCATCCCAAAGATATTATTGTAAAAAGTGAACGAAAGTCAGAGTTTGAACACGGATCGCCGTCTCTATTTTCTCGGCTGCTAACCATTAAACTACCTGCACATCTAGCGTAAAGTGTTCGTTCGGCTTATTCAGGAAAATACGTAAGCTATTGTTTATTTTAAAGATTAGCTTTATCGAACCACATATTTAATTTATTTTGTTTTATTAGGTTCGGCCATCTTTCATGCAAGTTCTTTATTCCGTCCTGGCAGAAATGTTTATTTCTGATATAATAACAGCTCCAGATGGCATTCGCAACTTTCGAGGAAATTATTTTTTTTTTATTGTAGCGTTTCTGTAAACGCCTGAATAATGATAATATGTGGGCACAATATATGCTAAATGTGGTGTTCCCAGGAAAACTTCCCGATCAAGCTATAACTGTCTATATTTCTGAGATGAGGTATTATGTACACTATTTACATTATTCTGGCACATGGTACAGTGGATAAAGGCGTTGGTTAGATCCAGTGACAGGACCCAAAGAGTGTGTGTTCAATACCCGGTTATGGTAGTGGAGAACTTGGAGAGTGGAATTAACAGGAGATAACTAATAACTGGCATCCATTAGACATGGCACGTGGAACTAGAACAGTCTACTCCAGCGAGCGAAATAAACGGTTCAGTTCGACGTTCCAACCACCTGAAGAAATGCTGAGGCGCACAACGGCCGAAACCTTGTAATAAATATGGCGACAAAGATGAGGACAATAACCCGAATAATATAAATAGTGCAAGCTATAACTATTTACACTATTTATATTGTTTGTTTGTTTAGCGGCATATCAATTTATCATGGGTCATTTAATGCTGAAATTTAATTTTCTTGAGAGATTAGTAATTTATTTTACAAAAATATATTGCTAGTATTTTTTTTAAATTCATTACTGGTAATTTTTTTTAATCTGAAAATGTATTGCTTCTACTTTACTATAAGTTCTTTTATACTTTGACAATGTTTTGACCCCAGTTTGGGGGTTAATTATTTTCCCATAATTGGTACCCCAACAGGTGTTAATATCCCGGGTCAAGGTGGACCTAGGAACAATAGCAATTAAGAGCTCGTTCCACGCTCCTCAAAAAATCCCTACCAGAAACCTTGCTGCCAGATGTAGTTTATCATCATACCCAGAACGGAATATTTATATTCAGACTGTAGATGAGGAGAAGAGTACGAATACAAATAGTATAAATAATGATCACTACTTATTCCAGAAATTCTGACAGAAGCATCTTATAATTGTTTATTAAATAATATGTAGTCTATCATTTTCCTGATAGAATATTACGCCTTTCTGGTATCAACTAATAACGGACATTCATTTGTTAATTGCTACGTTCCCTTAATCAAATTAAGAAAAATTTCTTTGTTCTCTGAAACGTGGACATGTTGGCGTTGTAATAGAAAGCAGTTCAAAATGAGAAATCAAAGAGGCGAGTTCGAATTCTAGTTGGTTCGTTAATTTCCCTTAAGCGCTAGTACTCTTTGACTAGATACGAATCCATCTCCTCCCTCACTTATATAGTAGAACATGTAATCTAGAAAAAACTATTAATATTCTCAAAAACCTGTTCCAGTAATATTCACTCCCCCATAAAAATAATTATCCTTACAACCCAAAATATGTTTCGGCTTTAAATAACCGACAAACGGGTTGATAAATCATAAAAACCAAACGAACCAATCACAAATTCTCTGAAACGTGCTTAATTTTTTTGTGTACAGAGTATCATTTTCTTTGAATAAAAACCGTTTTTATTATGGTGATTTATTTCGACTGCTCTAAGTTTTCTTCCTTTTCACAATATTGTAAAGTATCTGCTCCTCATCTCTCATCACAATATTTTTTTCAGATTTATAAACTTATATGGAGCTGGGATTCCACTCATCAAAGATACTAACATAACCAAATGCTTTCCAAAAATCGAATTATATATTTTGAGCATCTGGGCAATTCTCGGGCATCGTATAACATTGATTATTTTCATGTATTGCCTTGATTAGATCGCTATCATCATCAACTACTTTATCCTACGGTGGCCATCGGTCAACGGGAAATCTACACGAGAATCGGCTTACCGCTTTTGACAACTTCGAGTATTTGCAATAATCTCTACAAAAACTGTACAAACCTTTGACGTTTCAGCTGCGTTTTTAACCTTCTTAAAGAAAACGTATCTGATTTTCTTCTAACTGCAGTATTATAATCTGCAAACAAAAATACCTGAATTTTGACATTTTTTTTTCTAAAAATACGTGTTGATATGACAGCTGTCAAATACAAAGCAATTTTTTTTTTGGAATGAATTTTGTTAAGACTAAACTTTATCATCTAATGCTATCTAACGGGGGAAAACACTTTGGGGCCATGATAATACGTTGTTTGTATTAAATTCAGGATAAAATATACATATATATATGTTTATCTTATTTGTAAATTTCCGTACACTAATATATATATATATATATATATATATATATATATATATATATATATATATATATATATATATATATATGTATAATCAATTCAGTAGTGTTTTATTTATATTAGAGGAATATAGAGAACTAAATATATAGTAAACTAAATATACATCCTGGTTTTAGATTTTGGTAAATCTCGTTCTGGTATCGTTTGACAAATACTTTTATTTTCATATCTCTTTTTCTTCTCGTATTCTTCTCATTGTAAAATTGTCGGCAGAGGTAGCAGCCTCCTGAAATGCAAGCCGTAAACTCACCTTCTGTTCTGGGTAGTAAAAAAATGAGAACTACAAATACCTAATTTTATCTGAATTTCCGGGATCAGAAGTTAAGATAATTTACATTATAAAACTCGTGTTAATGTCCTCATTATTATATTTATATATATATATATATATATATATATATATATATATATATATATATATATATATATATATATATATATATTCTTACAACGTTTCCGTCGTCTGGTCTTCCGGCCTTCTTAAGGTTCCTGTGTGTTCAAGTAACCTTCATGAATTTCGTACTAAACCCTTTATTTAATCTAAGGGCGTAGCTTATTCTCTTTCTACAGTTCATGTCTAGGGATATCCCATCTATTTATTATTTTATTACTGCTCATTTATTATTGTATTCCTTTTTTAACTGAATCTAATTAGTGCATAATTCGGTCTAATGTTAGTTTGTGAATTTGATAACATAGAAATTTGGAATCTCTGTATCAACTAGCGCAGAATTAGATTAGGTGGAAAGGGGGCGAGCAATAACTGATCAGTACTGAAATAAGAACTAAACGAGATATTCTGAAATATGGGCAACTGAACGGGAACAGTCTACCCGTGTAAAGTATGTAAAGTGTTCGATATTCTCTAAATGTTACCCGGATTGACAAGTGCCTGACAAATGCCGGCGAACACAGTGGCCGAAACGTTGTGATATTAACAACAAACATTGGGACAATAGTCCGAATGTAAATAATCTCAAGACAAACATTTAGAAATTTTCTATTTTCAATAATCTATTTTGTTACCCAGGTTGAAGTTGCCCTTATGAACGAAAATTAATTATTCATAAGAAAAGCTGATAAATATGCTTTATCTCAACAACTGTTCTCATCTTAATCATTATAGATTAAAACACTTGTTATCGTCAAGTGTCCGGTGTTTGCTTAAACTTAGAACACTAACCATCAATTAAAGTTACACCACTACTAACCATGGGTATATCATACCCGATTTTGGAAATATCAAAAAAAAAATATAAAATATAAATCTTTATTTGAAATATTTTACATGCAGGCTCTTCAAACTTTGAGTTAACATTAATAGGAACTGAAAAACATAGTATTTAGGTAAGAAAATCAAGTACTGAAAAGTGTAATTAAAAATAGGAAAGTTTGTGCTGGGTACTATATACCCATGGTTAGTGTTCTAGGGTTAATATCGGATAACTGTTGGTCATTGTGTCTATAACATCTAGAATAATTCAAAATTTAGTGTATTTTGGCAGTATTTGTTTGTTTTATTTTATCTCTAAGAATTTAAAAAGAAATTATAAAGAATTTAGTGTTGTTGAAGTTATCGCTAAGATTTTTGTCGAGAGTTACAAACTCCGCGTTTCCTTCAGTTTGGCAAACCAATCGATGAAATTTGAAGAAGCTGATTTCTTTGGAAAATGCTTTGAAAAAACCCTAATTTCTTTAATTATATAGGACATCATTGTGAACAATATTTTTTAAGAAAATTTCTTTTTTTCCTTTTTCCTTTTTAACAGCAAATGATAATTCTTAAGATTTCTTACACCTGAGCATGCAACATACAACTGGCTATGCGTAAATATTTCTTTCTGGAGACAAATTCCACCTTTTTGAAGCGATTTGTTTATAGTTCGCGCAAACGCAGGGCGAACTGAAAATTGTATTCTTGTGCATAAAAACGTAAAGAAAAGATATGAAAATCAATATTGCATTTTGATTAAATAAGTTATTAATATTTTAATCATTAAATTGCTTTTAAAATAGTGAGATATTTGTGTCGCATTTAATATCCTCTGTCAGAACGCTTCCCAGATATTTAAACTTCCGAGACTGCTTGATTCTAGTGTTCCCAACTTGCAAATCACATTTCGGGCTCATCTTTTTTATTGATGACCATACATTCTGTTTTCTTGTATTTTATGCTTAGTCCCTTCTTCACACTCTCCCTTGCTACCTTCTGTAGCAGATTTTGTAATTTCTTTTCCGTGTCTGCTATCAGTACTGTGTTATCTGCGTATCTTATGTTGTTAAGATTGTGACCGTCATTGCTAAATACCGGTAGGGTTTATTTTCTCTAAACGAAGAATACATTTTCACAAATGAGGCTGTTATAGATGTAAAAAAATGACATAACTTATAACAACGTTTAGGGTACACGTTGCTTTTACGACTGACTGAGTTGTACTGAACTGGATAAAACTTTAAAACAAAATATACTGATACTTTTAAAACAATGCGCCGATTAAACTACATTTCATTTTTATTGTTTTGCTTTATTTTATTACACCTCTGATGATGACTCACGTGAGTTAAAACGTTTCGGCTATATGTTACATCTGCAACTGCCACATTTCCGAAAGGAATTCTCATTTAAGGGAAAAATATTAATAAATTTAATAGGCATAAAACGTCTATTTGTTTTAATAATCAAGATGTAAACGATGTTAGAATGTTTAAAAAAAAAAAAGAAACAAAAAATAGATAAATTATCTGTAAAATTATTTATCAGTTATTAAACAAAGACATTAATAATAAATATACATATATTGTCAATATTTATTTGACGTTTAAAAAAAGCCGTCTTGTTAGTCATGACTACATACAGACATAGCAGCCAATGCTAGAATTGCCTTGGCAGGAATTATGATGCTGATAATTACCATATCAAACTGATTCTGATTTCTTTTTCTCCAGATTTTTGCTGATTTCCAAGATAGGAAAAAAGAGAAAGAGAAAGAGAGAGAGAGAGAGAGAGAGAGAGAGAGAGAGAGAGAGAGAAAAATACACCTATATTTGAAACATTCACATCTTTATGAAAATCATTTCTGTTCAATCTATTAAACTCCCTGGGTCGTTTAAAAGGAATTTATTTACGGATCAGTGGCTGAAGAAAGGGTGCTGAATATTTTTTGCGACTTATCAAAAGATGTCCTACACGCTCTTCCATTACGCATGACATCCCCGTTGACACGTGAGAGCCACGACACTACCATAGCATACAGCTGATTGATTCATCGAGTAGTTACGAGTAATAGGCGTACAGATCGATACATTGATCCTCAATAAAATAGCTACCGCTCTAGCGTGATGCTTCGTTTTCCACCTACGTATTTTCTCGGTTAGACAGTCTAATTATGCAAACATCTCCATTCAATGTGAGAGGCTGGGAAATGGATGAAAGAAGAAAATTCAATTTATTCATCTCCAGGCAAAAGAAAGTTTTCTTTTGGGGTCTCCATATTTCCAATATATTTTTCGTTCTCTCTCTCTCTCTTCCCTTCTCTCTCTCTCTCTCTCTCTCTCTCTCTCTCTCTCTCTCTATCTATCTATCTATCTATCTATCTATCTATCTTGATTAATTCTCTCCCTTATTTAATAGTCTTTTTCCTCTTACCCATGTAGCACATATACTTCCTCACTTACTTTATTTCTATCTCCCACGTTCTCCTCTCTCACGTTCTCCTCTCTCACGTTCTCCTCTCTCACTTTGTCTCTCTTTCTCGCACCCACTCACTCTGTCTATCTATCTATCTATCTATCTATCTATCTATCTATCTATCTATCTATCTATTTGATTATTTCTCTCTGGTATATATATATATATATATATATATATATATATAGGCTATTCCCTCGCTTGTTCTATCTCGCATGTTTTCCCTCCTCTTCTATTTTCTATCTATCTATATCCTCATTCGATTCTCTCTCTCTCTCTCTCTCTCTCTCTCTCTCTCGTATGAAGATTTTTCTTCTGACTGGTTCTGTACACTTTATTTCTATATTTCTTATTCGTTTCCCCATTTCTCTCTCTATCTCTGTTTCTCTCTCTCCATACATACATACATATCTATCTATCTATCTATCTATCTATCTATATATATATATATATATATATATATATATATATATATATATATATATATATATATATGGAGAAATTTTATAACAAAGTGGCAATGACTATGTCTCGCTCTTTCTTATACAGTCTTTTTCCTCTTACACATGCAACACTTTTTCACCATCGCTTTCTTACTATCTCCTTTCTTTTCCCACTCTCATTCTATCTTTTATTCTCTCTCTTTCTTTCTATCTATCTATACATCTCATCTGATGATTCCTCTCTCTTTCTCATACAGGCTTTTTTTTCTTTTTAATCATCCATCACATATCCATACTCTCTCTTTCTTTTTCTTTCTTTTTATCTTTCTTTCTTTCTCTCTCTTTCTCTTAACTTCTCCCTTGTCTCACTCAAATTATTTTTGTTTCTTTTCAATGACTGTCTTTTTCAATTCCTCAAATTCCCCAGTTAAAACAGAAGACATCCGTAAAGAAATGCTGAAAGAATTCTACAGCAAAGGAAACATAAAATCTGGGAAAACACATTACACTTTGGGTTCGTAAGGTATTTATTTGGAAGGAATCTTTGGAAATGGCTTTCTATTAAAATAGCTTGCCTTTGCAAAAGATTAATACCTGTACTACTTACATTCCAATTTGCTTGAAGACTTTTTATACCGGAAAGAAGGTTTAAAGAAGATAAATGATTGCAATTTGATACCGAATCGATTGGATATATAATCGTCCAATGGGAATTAACCTTCCCATCGGTTTTATTGTGATGATGTAGGCGATGGCATTGATCGACCAATAGAATTACATTTCGAAAGACTTAATTTTGTGGTATAGAGCTCCGACTCTATAGAACGTTAGAGAATCTGGATTTCCTTTTATGATCATATTTATGCTAACATTATAGATGCACAAGTAAGTATAACACCACAGAACCCAGAAGCAAGGTTATACTACTGAGAATTTCGTGGAATGTATGTTTTTACTAGATTGAGTAGATAACCCGATATCCAATCGATTTCACATTTGTTATTGTGCTAGACTGGTTACCAACCAAGGCTAGAGAGATTTGCCTACTCTCCTATTTGCCCTTAGCACTTTTATACTTGGTTGATATATTTCCAAGAGCGTTTGTTCGAATGAAGACCGCAACAATAATTTGAACTTGACAAACTAATCGCACTTATGCCCCAATAACCGCTGCGGCACCATCCCGTTTAAAGATTCAGTCAGTCAGTTATGTGCCATGCGTGATACACGCTTAGGCGATCATGTATCTTTCGATACAGATTTTTCCCGAAGTAGGTTGCCATTTCTTTCTGTGGTAGACCAGTTGCCATCCAAGGCTATAGAAACCGGTCTGTCCTGCTATTTACCCATAGCTTGGGGGGAGAAAATGAGTAAGTGAATCTAATGGATTCGACTGGAATTCGAACTCGGTTCACTGATTCCTTAATCCGAGCCGTATCTCCTTTCGTTTAAAGATTACTAGAAATAAATATGGAAAAAGAATTGATTATGAAAGAAAATTATTTTCGAAAAACCTATATCGATTCAGTATTTCTTAAAAAGATATTAATTTGGAGCTAACTTAGAAACTTTGAATAACTTGGTAGGGCCCTGTACCAACCCACACCAGTGGCAGATCGAACGAAAATCATGACAGGTTACAAATTACTACCTCGGGCAATATTAAAAAAAAAAAACCTTAGATATTCATTAGTTTGCATAAAAGATCTCTCTATCGAATTGTAGTTTCCTAGGAAGAACAATTTATATGAAAGGGCTTCCTGACAATCTCGTCCAAACCTTTGTTACATTAAGATATATTTAGTAGCAGTGATCTTATAGGAATAATATTTTTTTTTATTTTCGGAAGTAAGTTATCAGAACTTGGTCAAGTGCCTGAATGACCATTTTCTTTCTGGAAAAATGGATTGCCTTAATGACATTAATTAATGATTAAATCCTACAAACATATCATTGATGATAAACATGCAGGTAGAATTCCATATATATATATATATATATATATATATATATATATATATATATTATAAAATAATACCAATTGATAATTAGTAGGAATAATTGCAAGGAGGATATTAAACCAAAGAGAGCTCAATTAGATGTGCGCGATGGGTAAATTGTCGCTACTTTCTATTCTTTTTTTTTTAACTTCGCGCATTGTTTGTTCTTTTATTTTGTCGACTGCACTGTATAGTGGATTCAGTTTGACCCCATCTGTGACAAAAAAAAAGAACACAATTATGCAATTCACTCCGCTAGAAATTTGGAAACGGCATGCTGTACTGCTTAGCACAAGCCGGAAGCTCCAACACGAACATTTCAGATTGTTTGGGTGTCAATATGAGGACAATGCAGACGATTCGGAAAGAGTTGGATGAGTCTAATGGTGATTATGAAGGTACGACAGCTGGAAAACTCACTCTCATCCTTCTGATGAGAAAAGAACTCCAGAATTTGATGACGGTCTCAGACTCAATGCGGAGGCCTACATCAAGTGCCTTGAAGAAAAAGTGCCGCCTTTGGTCAAGAGGCTAACTGTTGGAAGACTCTGTGTCTGATAAAAGGACTCTGTACCATGTCACACATGCAAGAAAATTCAGTCATGGCTGTCAGACAATTTTTGCGGCCACATCACCTTTTGCATCTGTCCACATAACTCCCCAGACTGAAAACACCTTGTTTATTATGTGTGGGGCACAGTTGAGTGAGAGACCAACCCCTTGTAAAACCAAAAATGAACTGAAGTCAAGGATAATGGCAGTATACCCCAACTTACGCGAGAAGCCCATCCAGACGAGTTGTAGAAGATTCTGAATTTCGTCTGGAGGTCGTGCTTGAAGCCAATGGCGATTTTATTAAATAAATTTAGTCTTAATTTTGGTTTATATATATATATATATATATATATATATATATATATATATATATATATATATATATATATATAAAACATCTGTTAAAATGAGATATCGCTTTTATTTTCATCTTTTCGTCATTTAGACGGCAATTTATCGAGTACACCCTTTATGTATATGGAAAGAGTTTTATAGAATGCTGCCCAGGTCGATAAGGAGAAAAACACTAGGTGGTATGGAAGAGACACTAAGAGAACAAGACATAGCAGCGTAAAAACAAATCACCATATTTTCACCTAACCTTTCAAATATGGGAGAACCAGCAACAAGGTACATACATCTGGTATAGTTTCATCATAACGGCTATGAACCAGTGACTCAGAATTCAGAGTAATGCCTGCCACTTCCCAGCATTAGAAATGAAGTTGTTAGCTTGAAACTTCTATACAAGAAACAGATAAAGTAAACTGAGTTTAGTTAAAATATTGTAATGCATTCCGACTTTCCTCGTCATTATTCCAAAACTTCAATTGAATTAGTCCTTGTTTAGGGACACATGTCTGGCTCATGAATTTGACGTTTCAAACCGGAACAGTGACTTTTTCAGATCGTATTTAACCATAATGTAGCTGGAGGATTTGCCTGTTCAGTATGTCACTAAATTGGTAACCAGAAAAACTAGCCGATGCACCCGGTCAGAGTGCAACATTTTCTCAACAAGCGAGAAGCGATGAGAAAACACGAAAAGAAGAAAACCTCAACCAACCATTACCCAGCCAAGTATAGTGTTACTCCTGGTACTGTCACCAGTGTTTTTTTTAACCCTGAGGTTACAAGGGAAAAACACAGAACGTGTAGTATTACATTTAGTGACCTAAACAACAAGCACGTCCCTGAAATAAGGTTAAATGAAGAGTAAAGAGTTAGCTTTACATCGATTGAAGTATATCTGTTCGCAGACGAAATGCAAAAACGTAAAAGAAGGAAGAATGAACAATTAGAATAAAGGCAGAAAAAAACATGAAATGCCTATGTACATACATTGCATAATGTCATGTTTAGATTGGTTTTCAGATGCAGTAAAACGGTGATAGATAGATAGTTAAATAGATAACAAAAATTGCTCAAAATTAACTTGTAGAAACATATAGAAATAATGATAGATAGATAGATAATGAATAGAATGAAACAGATAGATAGATAGATAATGAAGAGAATGAAACAAATATATAAATAGATAATGAACAGAATGAGATAGATAGATAGATAGATAGATAGATAGATAGATAGATAGATAGATAGATAGATAATGAACAGAATGGGATAGATAGATAGATAATGAACAGTGAGATAGATAGACAGACGATTCTTTAGTTGTAATACAATAAATTAAAAAATTTCATGTGTACGAATATTTGTTTCTCCCACTGCATATATATATATATATATATATATATATATATATGCGTGTGTGTGAGTGTGTATAAGAAATACTAAATATAAATATTTACTTATATATATATATATATATATATATATATATACGTATGAGTAAATATTTATATTTATATACCCTCTATCTCTGATATTGGCCACCTTTAAATAGAAATATAGCATACCTTAAAACTATATATTTTCATACGTTTTCAGAAAAAACAATGACATTAGATAGATAGATAGATAGATAGATAGATAGATAGATAGATTTGTACATAAAGTTAAGATTAGTATAATCTAATTGTTACTCATTAGTCGCGTTTATTTATCCGCTATAATAATAAGGATAGTTCACTGACTCTATTTTCTTTGAAATGATTGCACTACTTCATTATATCATTAATTATTCATTATATCATTAATGTTAAAATCGAAATTATCCCTGAAGATGAAGAAGAATGTTGAAGAATGTTAATGTTATCATTTAAAATTTTAACAATATCGTCTCTTTAGTTCCCTCATTAGTGTCATGGTAAAGGTCCTCACCAAGTGCAAGTTTTGCGTATTCCTTTGCCAGACTAAGTTTATTTCTTATTTGTCATTCTTTTAAAATTGTATTTATTTATTGACTGATTTTACATTTGTAGTTTAAATCGTTCCAACGCATTTATTACAGTTGGCCTTTTTAATTATTTATTAGATTTCAGCTCTCAACTTGAAGAACCTTTTTAAGCAATCCATTGTGGCATTTGTTCTGACATTGAACATTAATCGAAAAGTATTTGCTTTTTTTGTCTAGCTAATATAACTGCGTTCCAAAACAGTCTTGGGTTTTTATTCGAAATGACAACTGAAATCCAACTGGTCAAAAGAAGCCGCAATTCTTCGCTTCTATTTTCTATACACTCGGCAAAGAGATCTGCGTTTCATATCCGTCTTTATTTGATGCATATATTAAACACTGTGTATCATGTCATAGAATAAGTAATTATTTCTACGCTTTAATAGTCTCGTCAGACCACGCCTGCTAGCAGACTTGTTCAGAAATATCTAAACTGTCAGTTGTATACAACCACTTTCTCAGGTCAACGCTTAAAATGGCTTTGAGCGAGTAAAACCTGTCGGTCATAGCGAGGACGATCCTACTTTGAACCCTATACAAATTAACTGACGCAATATTCAGTGAGTACTTTCACTAACAGTAATTACTAAAATGGATAACACACGTAAATCGAAGAGAAAATAATGACATAATTAATTCAACTATACTTTAAATGAAATATTAGAAAGGCAGTTCTTATCAATAAAGGAAAGACCAATAAAGACTACAGGAACTAAGAAATCTATTTTAATGAAAATTTATAAATTTCAATCGACAGTTTCACTGGCTGCTCAGTCAATAAATGCCGAATATCTTCTCATTTAAAAACGGTTAATATTACCATTTTCTTCGTTCGTTGAGTCAAAATTATATTCATTGCAACTCTCCTGTCACCGCTTGTCTTTTCTGTTTAGCAAAAACGTGTATAAATTATCCAGGGAGAATGACATTCCTAATTCTCAATTTGGTAAGTCAGGGGGAAGCCATTTTTATAGTACACAGAAGAAAATGGGGGTTACGGTAAAAATAACAAAAATACTTTCTTCATAATATTTAGGCTTTAATTTAAAAGTCTGATTGATTATAGTCAAATATTTCTCAATTTTATCGGACATAAAATAGAATTACTATATTAGCGCGAGAGAAGCAGGTGGAACAGGTAGTAATTTACTTAACACATGTGAGTAAATGTTAATAGCTATAGTGCGATTAGAGGGTTTCATAGTGTTATATAGAAATAAAATGGCACTGCTATATTTGATATTCCATTATTGAATTAAGTAGACCACGTGACCATAGAAGAAACGCATATATGTAGGAAGTAGCTAACGACTAACGATTGCTATTTCTATTCTATCCTTTATTACTATACGAATCGGCATTTCTACTCTATCCTCTATTACAATACGGATCGGCATTTCTAATCTGTCTTCTACTACTATTCGGATCACCATTTCTAATCTATCCTCTATTACTATACGGATCGGTATTTCTGATCTATCCTCTATTACTATTCGGATCACCATTCTACTCTATTACAATACAGATCGGCATTTCTGATCTATCCTTTATTTCTATTCGGATCACCATTTCTACTCTATCCTCTATTACTATACGGATTAGCATTTCTAGCCTATCCTCTATTACTATTCGGATCACCATTTCTACTCTATCCTCTATTACTATTCGGACCGCTATTCCCTACACTATTCACTATACTATTTCTCTATACGGATTACTATACGAGTTACTTTCGAGCGAGTATTATCGCGCAAGTACTATTAGTGCGAATGCTAATCAAAGGCGACTGACACCAGTATTGTTCAACGACGTACTATAGTTGTATCTGCGATTAGAAAAATTCTTCTACAACGAGCATTACGAAAGTGACAACGAGTGTTCGTTGACATGACAAAATAGAGGAAACATTGTTAAAATTATTGTCAACTGATATTTAAAAATCTTTTTCCTTAAAACAGCAATATAGGCTTCTCAAGCCTACTATCATCGCTCTTTCCAGTAACTGTGTAGGTTTCCTTCCTAACGTTTGGTTTATGGTTGTGTATAAGGACAACATTGTCACGATATCATTACTTTTACTTTGATATATTATTCCTCCGTTTCCCTTCAGGACGTGAGCGATCATGACTCTCCACAATTTCATGTCCTTTGTAGCCCTATAACAACTTTGTGTTTTTACTATATCTCCCAATCCCTTTTCTGTTAACTATTTATACAAATTGGTTAAGTACGTTATGCAATGCTTTACTCAGCCCTACTAGCCTTCAGTATGTCCCGTAAGGGTCAACTTTTCCAAGCCCTCTTTCCTCATTATGTTCCATAGAAATTCCATCCGTCTCTTTCTAGTATTAAGTTTTCTTTTTGTTTCCATTTTATCTAAAGCTTTGTAGTAGCTCACGTGTTCAGTCCATGGAATTCTCAGCATCCTCCTGTAGAAACACTTTTCTGTGGCCCCAATTCTCTTCTCTATCTGACATGAGATAGTTCACTACTCATATAGGAGGACCGATATTACATTGTTCAGTACTCTTTTCTTTGTTTCTAATGAAATTTTCCGAATTCTTAGCATTTTAACCTTTGAAAAGCGTCTTTCACTAAACACTTTATTTCATGTTGCTGTTAGAAATCTTCAAGTGATGTGAATTTTGTTATTTGGTAAATTTCTTTGTTTGTGATTCTGTAGCGCCCGTCTATGAGATCTGATGAAGGATATAGTTACTGAGAAAAAAAAATTATACTTGCCACATAGTAGATTTGGTTGTTCAAGCCGACCACTGAAAGTAAATAATAAGTTGAATCAATATCAACACGTCGTAATAGAAAAGAAAAATGGTGGCCTATAGAAATGTATTTGACCAGTTCGAAGGCCCCCCTACTCCGAAAAAAATGCAAACAAAATGATTAAAAATAGAAATACACGGCAGAATCAAGGTAATCTTTGTGGTCGTATTAATGAAAACAGTTCGAATATTAAGGAGAATGCTCAAGCATTTAAAAGACTTGCTGTCAATTAATCTTCATTTTGAGCCAGTAATTACTTCTTGTATGAACACTTAATGAGTGATGAATAATAGTCATAATGACATTTTAATTAATACAGTTCAGAGCATAATTAAACTGGAACCAGGTCAAGAAAATGTGGGTGTGTTCAAGAGAGTAGAGTAAGAAATAAACTTTTCATGAACCGAATATTGTCAAGACACGCAATAGAAGTTCAAAAAATAGAAGTTCAGAAAATAGAAGTTCAAAAATAGAAGATCAAAAAATAGAAGTTCCAAAAAAAGAAGTTCAAAAATAGAAGTTCAAAAAATAGAAGTTCAGAAAATAGAAGTTCAAAAATAGAAGATCAAAAAAAAAGTTCAAAAAAAGAAGTTCAAAAATAGAAGTTCAAAAAGTAGAAGTTCAAAAATAGAAGTTCAAAAAATAGAAGTTCAAAAAATATCAGTCACTGAAGCATGGTATGAAAAAATTCATGAAGGTAAATAAAATAAAGTGTTCAACCTAGAAGGAAAATAAATTCAGTTCATTCGTAACCTTTATTGAGAATAGACAGTCTATATACGGGCAAATTAATGTGAATAAACACAAAATTAAAGAATATTACGGCAAGTACGACTCTTCTCAGAGAATTTATTTCATTTATACAACGAGATGATGCTGCGGCGATTAGAAGTCCTATCAGGATTTATTATCGGCTGGCGTAAATTTACGTTACACAGACAACACTTTATGGATAGTAAATTCACACGAAAAACTAACCAATTCTACAAAAAGATCTATGAAAACCAAAGGAAAGGACTAAATAGTCATTGTAAAAGACAGAATGTATCATTAAAATAATTTCGATGTGATACATATAAAAAGATTGAAGTTTATAAACTTTGGAAATCTTACAGAAAATCTGAGCAGACTTGAAACTACTGCAACAGAGAAACGCCTTGTGAATAATACAAAGGCTCCCTACAATTAAACCTCTTTTACAGGGGATCCTTCCGCAAAAGGCAAACAATAGTCACTAACAGGCTGAGATAGAATGACAAGGTCTTCCAGGTCACTAACTCTACTGAATCCATTTGCATATCATGAGCAGAGCAAAGGTGACAATATAAAATTGGTGTTTTCTCTCTGGTCATTTGTTATTCTTTTGTATCCATTACAGCAAAACGTGTCGACACATTATGGTTTTCTGGTGGTCATTGAGACCTCGCCAAAATTTCTATTCATAAAGCTAGTGACGGTAGATTTGTACACATCGTGGGGCTAGTTTTGCTTTAAGGAGAGAGTGTAACTTGAATGTGAAATTTCAGCAATAAAACAAATAGAAAAGAAGTAGTTATATCTCTTAAAAATATGCATTCATGAACGTTAACATATGTTATTGAGTCTTGTCATGGTTCCTACAATCACCCAACCAGAATAAGTAAGCAATATAGAGGTGGTGACAGTAAATTAACGCCGGCCTTTGCCCTAGCAAAATGTACAACCAAAAGTGTTGATTACGTATGTGGACATCAATCAGGTGCAGACATAGTAACAGATGACGGACTTGTCACAGAAATCTGAATGGCGCTAAGGAATTGCGGAAAAAGAATTTCAGAAATTGACCTATGTAAAAAGACATCGTCAGATATTGCTAGGAAACAAAATAAATAGCGTTAGCTGCTACGCAACGTTTAATCCCCACTGTGGCAGTGAATGCTGGACAATTTTCTCACATTTGAAGAGACTTGAAGCGACAGAGATTGGATAAACTATATGAAAAAGGAGGACGTTTTGAGTTGCATGGTAATTGTAATGATGGGATTATCAGGTTCCATGCAGGAAACATTTGACCGAACTATTACAGCGTAACCTCGGTTCTCGAACGTCTCGGTTTTTGAACATTAAATTCGAGATGAAAATACCTCGGTTATCGAACAAAATCTCGGTTCTCGATCAACATTGTCGAACCGAGTTTACCCGAATGAAATAATTTCTCATTCTACCACCATGTTTTATACATTCCTGTGTTGTTCCGTTCTTTTTTTTTTCCAGTTTTATTGTACTGTGAATTTTATTTCTCTACATTGATTCCTATTGGAAAAATAGTTTCGGTTTACGAACATTTTGGGTTACGAACGGCCTTCAGGAACGCATTAAATTCGTGAACCGTGGTTCCACTGTAGTGATACTGTCAATTGAAATTTATAATTCTATTGAAAACACTTTTTAGGATCATTAGACTTTATTATTATATCGCTTTCTAGGAGTGATGTGATTTTTCGTTTAGAACTTGCATTTTTGGCGGAAGCAACAACAAAGAAACAGGTGATAAATAGATGGTCACATAATGAGGAAACAAGATTTTGGAGAAGTTAATAATCACAGGGCATATCGAAGGTAAAGATAAGAAATCAGCAGGAAATCTCCTTCATAAGTTTGAGTTTAATAGATAGCTGAACAAATAGCAGAAAGACAAAGAGTTCTCATTAAGAAGAAAGTATTACAGAAAGCATCGAAAGATGTGGAGAGCCATAATCACCCAATGGAAAATAGAGAGAGAGAGAGCCTAAATTTAATTAAGGTTTGATGTTTATTGGAATCTGCACTATAGACGCATGAAAAATTAACGTGAAAATTGATAGCAACAATAATTTTATTTATTACAATACAATACATGCAAACCAGGATAATTTTTAGCGTAACAGTACAAATATAACCAGTGTGAATAACTTTCTTAAATTTATTGTTCCAAACATAGATGCAAATGATGATGGTGGCAATGATTTGAAACCATTATATAAAGGGTTCAAGGATTGAACTCATAATTACAAGATTTGAAAGAATTTTCGGAGTTTGCTGCATCAAATCCTGCTTCATTTCTTTCTGTTAAAAGGTGATAGCGGTACAAATAATTCATAAATTTTGTTATTATCGCAAGAAATTAGGGCAAGAAATTCGCACTCAGTTGAACTATAATTTTACGATCATTAAAATTATTAGACGACGTGTAAAGTTTTTCAAAGTGTACTGGCGGGATTCATTTAAAATTCATTTTCCTGTTGATACCCACTTTTTTTAGTACGTTCTCCCCATTAAACTTGAGGTTCGACAAGTTAGGTAAAGACATGCAGGCTTGAAATTTAGGGGAGAATTTATGAGTGGCCATTCATATTTCTCTTTCTTTTCCCATATTCACTTGTATGCGGTTGCAGGAGGAAGGGAACGCTTTCATTTGGACTACCAACCTCGTATATTTATGCAGTCGAGAAACACTCATTAAAACTCTTGACGTTAGAAATGCTACGTGATGGAAGGCTTTTAAATCACGTTTATTCAAAAGATGGGATTTTTATTTTAATGTAAATGCATCGCCAATAATAAACATTTTAGTAGATTTTTAATAGTTGGAAGAAAGTCTAAGCCGTTTTTTTTATAGTTAAACTGCCTTAACCTTCTGACTAAAACATGTTTCTTTTTCAAAATATGATCCTGTTTAACGGTTAAAGAATTATTCTAAACTTAAATTTCTGTAGGAATTTCTCGGATGGGGACTTATCATTATTTCTGTTAGTTACATTCAGACTATTGTCCTCATCTTTGTTTTTATTATCACAACGTTTCGGCCGTTGTGCACTCAGGCCTTTATCAAGTATATTAATCCAGAAAACCTACAAAGAATTCTAAACTGAATCCTTTATTCTGTTTACGGGGGTAGACTGTTCTCGATCCATGTTTAGGCGCATCACGTCTAGTTCTTATTTTTAATACTGCTCAGCTGTTCAGTTATTGCTTACACTCAGCGTCTAAGTACACACTGCCGGTCCTCGTTCTGGGTATGTCGATAAACTACATCCGCGTCCAGGGTAAGACGATAAACTACGTCCAACTGCAAGGCCTCTGATCAGGAGGCTTTGAGGAGCATAGAACCACCTCTTAATTGCTGGTGTTCCGAGGTCCACCCTGACCCGAGGTGGTAGCACCTGTTAATAGTTAATGTAAATAGTTAACCCCGAAACTAAGGTAAAAAGCATTATGAAAGTGTAAAAATGGGTTTTAATACCAGAAATACTTTGTAAAAGAAATTATTACCAGAAATAATTTTTTGAAAAAAAAAAAGAAATAAACTATTACCAGCAATACGTTTTTTTTTTATAAATATTACTAGAAATACATGTTTTAAAATAATATTACCAGCTATACAATTTGGAGGAAAAAATATTACCAGAAATAGATTTTTGACAAAACAAAAATATTATCAGGAAAAATCAGTTGGAGGAATTAAATGAGCCATTGAGGTTGATATGCCGTAAAACAGAAACCAAACCAAACCAAACCAAACCAAACCAAACCAAACTCCCTTGTCCTTCAGGACAATTCTCTGTGGAGAACCTGGAGCCTTAAAAATAATCTCCTCGTTGAATAATTTCACAAGAGTTTCAAAAGTTGTAATCTGCTTATATTACAATGATAAAATACTTTTAATTAAAGCACAGCAGTCATAATAATAAAAATTACAATCTTACAGAATTTAAACACATTTAAATAATTCCTTATAATTTATTTTTCCGTAATGATTTTTTTCTATTTGTTTTCGTATTTCGTAATTTTCCTAAATCGAATTATCACAAATTTCCTATTTTCTTCTTCTCTTAAGTTCGTCTTAAAAGGTGTCTGGTCGGTATTTTTATCAAAATGATGGGAGAAATCTATTAATAGGATAAAAATACAATACTATTAAACGTGATTGTCTTAAAACAATCCATAAATAATACATAAATAGATGTTCCTATTTCTATAAGGCACTTGTAGTTAAGGCAAATCTAGTTGTCTGCCCCTCGAACGATTCGATTATAAAAGAAGTTGATCGAACCTCACATATGGACAGTGTTAAAATTGCATTGAATAAAGCTTAAAGCTTAGTCTGTTTATATTTACAGCATCTAAGTGTGCTTTGCTAAAACTTATTTCTGGTGACATTTGCTTTCATTTTGTTTAGACCTCACGGCTGTCCGCTTTATTTCTGTGAGGATTTTAGCTTGTCACCGTTTCCACTCGTAAGGAAATTTCCTTGGAAATACAAATGTCAGCCCACTGATAAACACACTGTAACACTTTCCCTTGTCACGACGGAATGATATACGACATCAATTTCTTTTAATTTGCTAATTTGCCTACGAAAACGAAAAAGAAAAGCTAGTTGATAATTTTAACCTTTCCCACCCAAACTCCGCTTAGTTAAATGATTTACAACATTGATATTTTCATTTTCTTTACGTTCTTCAAAATATTCGCCAATTCGTGCCTTTCCTGCTTGGCGCGAAGAGTAGGAAATAAATTACGTTTAGAAAGATTGCAATACAGAAGGGTGCAAAAGTAGGTATACAGTGATGAAAAATACGTGCGAACAAAACGTATTGCAATGCTTAGACAAACCTAAAAATATCAATTTACTGTACACCTACTTTTGAAGGCTCCTTTATTTAGTAAGAATTAAAGGTTACATGCTTTCAATGTCACTTTTATATGAACTCTTCTTTACAAATACTGAATTAAGTTACGATTTCTGCAGTACTTGCATCAGATTATTTTCCTTCTTAACGTGTAGATCCTTGAAGGTATTTGTTAATATCTAGTTTTAGAGGGCCCTAGAAATCAACTTAGGCGTCAACCTAGGGGTCTTTTCATGGACCAACCCTTTATTTACTTCACATAAATGATCTGGTTAAGAGTATACTACGATCGTTTGTGAATATTGATGCAGAAAATACGACGGTATATTGTTGCACTTTCAAAACTCTTGATGACCTGAAATTGGCAGCTGAACTATCACTAGTCATGATGAATGGATGTCCCATCAGTGAAGCCCTGTGCCTTGAGCATCTTTTGTGCCTTAGACTCCACCCAGACCTTGTGAAACTCGTATATATGATCCATCGCTAAAGACGTTGGAGAAATGGCCGTTTCCCTGTAATACTGCAGTAAGTATCTGACTCCTCATGCTATGCTCGGCATTTATCATAGCCAGATCAGACTCAAAATGGTGTATTGCTGTCATAGTTGAAGAGCTGCCCTGCCATTCATTTTCCAGCCTCGATAGAGTCCAAACGCGACTCCATGCCCTTGTGGGTGACAAAATATTTCCTCCTTACAACTCCCAGAGACGAGGTGCCAATTCTCTATCGCTACTTCCATGGAAAGTGTTTTGATAAACTACATTCCTTAGTTCCATCAGACCTAACCTTCATGACGAGGACTCGCCATGTTACGCACATTGTTGCCAACCCCCCTCATTCCCTATGTATTCCATTGGTAAGTAGTAACTTCCACTCTTGCCGCTTCTTCCCGCGAACTACTGCTCTGTGCAACCGAATACCAAGAGAATGTTTTCCCGATCACTTCAATTCTTAATTTGTTTATGTCTAGGGTTAACCTTTATCTTCTCCACCTATCAGCATAAACTGTGCTTTTTATTATGTAACCCCCTACCTCGAGAGGCTCTTGGGCCTTGTAAAGCGAGAACACCACCACACAAAAACACAAAATATAACACTTGCAACGAGACTGTCAAAAGAAATTAAATTTATGCCTTAAATTGAACATAAAGAACAATTCAAAATAATATATATCAGTTTTGTTTTGTTTTTTTTTCAAGTCTATCTTTATTGATAAGTATCTGAAGACAAAAACAAATATATACCAAACACCTGTCTATATCTCTGAGATAAGGTATTATGATTATTTGCATTATTTACATGACACGGACTGTTATCCTCATCTCCATTACCATATTCATAACGTTTCGGCCGTTGTACGCTCCGGACTTCTTTAAAGAATGTCGATAAATACGTTGTTTAGATCCAGTTAATAAATCCAAAGAGTTGTAAGTTGTTTACTAGTAGTCATTGAGACCTCGCCAAAATTTCTATTCATAAAGCCAGTGATGATACATTTATACACATCGTGGGACTAGTTTTGCCATAAGGGAGAATCTAACTTGAATCTGAAATTTCAGCAATAAAACAAACACAAGTGGTTATGCTTCTTTAAAATATGAATACATGGGCGGTAACATATCTTATTGGGCCTTGTCATGGTTGCTATAAACACCCAACCAGAATAAGTAAGCGACATAGAGGCCGTGACAGTAAATTACCCCCGAGCATTTGCCCGAGCAAAATGGAAAACCAAAAACTTGGGGAGTTGAGTTAAAGAGAAATAACTTAAACATAAATAGACGAAAAGGGCTCAGTTCGAAATTACAATCACCTGAAGAAGGTCGGGGCGTACAACGGCCGAAACGTTGTGAATATGGCAATGAAGATGAGGATAACACTCCGTGTAATATAAAAATAATGCAAGAATACCATACGCATATTCACAATCCTACATACGCATGAAGGTACGCACACGCACACACTGAATCTCACTAATCACAAATGCTTTTAGTTTTATTCGATCGAGCTATATCAGACATTCATGAGTGTATCACGCCAGCCATCAAAGTCCTGCATCAAGGTCCAGAGGTCATTAGGGAGGCATTCTGGGTGATAACATGGCAGTCAAATGCAGGTGGTTGCTGTGTGACCAACCCTTTTTGCTCGATGGCTACGTGTCCAGCGTAGTAGATCACACATAATTTCTTCTTGTAGTGTCCTGCAAAGCCCATTCCGTGTTCGCATAAGATTGTAGAAATATAAGGCATGGGACGATAGAGCTGTGATTTAGTTGGATATTGTCCCTAAGAGATTTAATTATAGCTCTCAGCATCCGAGTGAAAGAGACCATCAAGCTCAGACTTGGGGGTTTTAGTTAATGTCCAGGCAGTGTCACCAAACATTAACACCGAATCTACAGTGGTTCGAAAGATTCTCCCCTTGAGTATATCTAGCAGATCGGATTTACAGATTATGTCCATTTTATTCAAGGCGATCCAGGCTTTGTAACTTCCATAAAAATCACAACTACATATGGATATATTTTAAAGATTTGATGGACGTATGGCGTTTAAAGATTTGATGGATGTTAGCGTTTCGAACAGGATATTTAGGTCTGAATCTCGCCTTGGTCGATTCTTCAAGAAGGCTTAATAATATAGGTTTGAGAAGACGATCCCAGCGTGCAACACTGTTGGGAAATGCTTGGAAATGCATAGCCCCTATTGACGCAAATCATGTGAGTGAAATTGGAGAGACGAAACACTTTGCTAGCAGGAAGTTACAAGTCATCTAGTGATCACGCTCCAAAAGCCTGTAACTAACTTGGCTCTATTTGTAGTAATTTTTCAACCCATGCATTCAAATGTGTCAAGTAGATTATCTGCTGAATTTCTCTGCCTCTCTTGCTGTCGATGATACAGCACAACTTCCTGTATCCTTATGTTATACTTTCTCCTTTGCGTCTGCCCTTTCCCTTTGAGGTATGGCATCAATTTGTTCGTGATTGCCAAGTAGATTACCGTCTGCTTTCATCTGGCTATCTTGCCTTTACATATTCAGCTAGTGTTAGATTCTCTAAATTTTATTTCTTCATTATGTGTCCTAAAGATTTCAGATATCTGCTTCAGATAGTTATGCGCAGTTTCTCTGTTGTTCTTATTCTCATTGAAATTTCAGTTTTCACTGAAGGAGACACAATGCTTAGTAGTGAGCAAAAGGCACATCACTAAATACCAGTTACATATAGGGGGCGTCAAAATGAACGTAGTGCATAAATCTAACCATCTGGGGAGCACAGAAATATATGAGAGAAAGTATGAGATAAACATCAATGTAGACGTGGCTTTACCGACGATTGCAATCGTTATCTTCTGTCTTATAAATCTTTGTTTTTTTAATGTTTTCATCCTTAATAATGTTTTATTGAAAAAGTTTTCACAGGCCCTCTACATGCAGTATTTTTAATAATTTCGCCTTAAGTAAGAAAATAAAGGCACCAAAACACAGAGGGTATGAAAAAACGTAAAAAAAAATTTATTAAGGACGGGAACAATAAAAGAACATTATTGATGGTGGCTTCCTAACTTTTTTTTTATTTATGCGGAAGCTCAACATATTGTAGCCAACTGCATTTTGCGTGCCACACAGATATCAAACGGCTTTTGAAAATGATCGAAACGGTCGAGAGTACTTGACCAAAATAACTGGACAAGCATCAACTTCGGACAGTTTAGCTGCAATTTCGATCAAAATATACAATACCTTATTCAAAAATCGAAAAAATGCAATGAGAATTAAACAGATAGACTGTCCTCTGTTTTGAGTCAAACATGTTTGGGCGAATATTTGCTGCCTTATATAACGTATGAGACAGATATACACAGATTTGGATAGATAGATAGATAGATAGATAGATAGATAGATAGATAAATAAATAAAAAGAGAGATAAATGTTAATTTCTTATGTTCATGTTCAATACCAAAGACATCTTTTTCTCAGTCCAACTAAGACGCTTTCTGGTGAATATATGGCCATTCTAAAAAGTTTATACGAATTTTAGTGTTCCCTCATGTATCATTTCAGTGTTACCACAAAAATGTCAAGAACATTTCCCAAAGCTGCATATGACATTCCTACTTATCGTTTCTGTTGTAGAAAATATGACCCATGCAAATACTTCTTTATCACCAAATTGCAGAGAGACAGAGAGAGCGAAAGAGAGAGAGACGTGTATATATATATATATATATATATATATATATATATATATATATATATATATATATATATATATATATATATATATATATATATATATATATATATAAGCAAAGCTTATATAACTATACGTTACGTACAGATACCCATAAAAAATCTGACATTTTTTTAATCATTTTGACAACGTAAGAGAAAGAAAATTCAAATCCTTGTCTTTTTAATGCTCTCTGTCTGTCTGTCTGTCTGTCTGTCTCTCTCTCTCTCTCTCTCTATATATATATATATATATATATATATATATATATATATATATTTGTTAATATTTCCCTTTACAATCGAACTTTGTAGTTTCTCACATATTCTGTCCATGATATTCTCAATATTTTTTCTGTAGATCCTCTTGTTTGTTAGTTAAAGCCTCGTTTTCATATGTGAATAAATTCCACAGCTGTAATATGCCGTATCTATGAACACTAATGTGTATGTCCCAATCCTCATAAATACATTAGACAGGGGGGATAATATGCTAAATGGTTTACCTACTTCACGCCACTGGCGAGCATTCTATTTTGTTGATGTTATAAAGATTACCATTTCATTTCCAACCTCCGTTTTGGTTATTCATCATTCAGTAACCCTTTCTAGGTAAAAACACCAGATTTTTTCAATATTTCAATAATAGCAGCCGTTATTGGTGAAAATAAACTTATAATAATTATATATATATATATATATATTGAAGGAAATATACTAATGGAAATATACTAAAGAAAAATTGAAGTTCTTCAAAATAAAAATTTTAAAAAAATACCTAATATTTTGCACATAATTTTCACTTCTTTTTATCCTTGTCTTTCTAGCATTTTCTGTTTAAGAAATAATGATCCTACACGAATTAGCGTGCCTAACATTAGATGATTTTTTTTCTGTATTAAGATTTGAAATTTGTTTTCATTTTGCCTCGTTAAATACTTTCCCCCATAGCTCGTGGCAAATTAGTATGCAGACGAAACCTAATCATAGGTTACAAATGTTACGCATAGTTGCACGTATCACATTGTTGGCTACATTACGTGCCGCTACTCGTCAGAAGGCATTACGTTTCTCACGAATCACACAAAAATACCCAAGTCATAGTCTAATGAATCAACTTAGACATCCTATTTCAGCGGAGACAAGAAGAAGAAAGGTTCGATAGAATTTAGAAATTCGTGTAATAACATATCACGTTTCCGTTTTCGGGAAATTGTGATTAGCTTATCATCAAAATTATATTCTTCACTGTATGACAAACCAACGCAGATCCTGCAAAGCGAGGTCCATAGTCTCTTTGCATGAAACAGCTAGAGCTAGTTTGAATCGAGGCACATGCCCTTCACTCATGTCGATAAGAATAAAGAGGAGATGATACAAATATTACTAAAGTACTACTTCTTGGCTACCCGTCGTTTCCCTTTCAAAATATGACTGGTTATGAGGCTCCACGACTTCCAATATTTTGTAGCTCTTAATAAAGTGTATCTTTTCACCATCTATCTCCTTATCATTGTTCTGCTCTCAATTTACACAAACTTGTTTTGTAGGTTACTTCCTGTTTCCATTCGTCTCTCTTTCCGTCAGTATGTCCTGTGAGTGCTAAATTCTCTAAGCCCCCATTCATTATTATGTGCTCTATAAATTCCAACTCTCTTTCTGATTCGAATTTTTCTATATTCTTTAAAACTTCCTCATTACATATTCTGAAAAACACATTTCCGTCGTCTCAGTATATATATATATATATATAAGTAATATGAAGAAGTAATACATATATATATATATATAGTATACTCACTTTTTTATGACATATATATATATATATATATATATATATATATATATATATATATATATATATATATATATATATATATATATATATATATATATATATATATATATATATATATATATATATATATATATATATATATATATATATATATATATATATATATATATATATATATATACGCTTAAACCTTAACCAACGGCTTAGTGGTAGAACCCCCTGATTGATGCAAATGAAGTCGGGTTTCGATCTTAGTTAGAGGCAACCGGACGTTTAGACACTGATGAGCTGTGATACAGCGAATCAGTCTGCCTGTGGATGGCAATATATATATATATATATATATATATATATATATTATATGAATCGTTCATACAAAAAAAAAACAGATATAGAAGTTAATGATATAAATTACCGGGATGTAAAAAACAAATCTAGTTCCATACCTGATGATGTCTGTATGAACAGATAAAATCTTGTAAAAAAATAAAAAAAAGACCTTATGCAACTGGAATTTATAAACAGGGATTATAACATTCATCTACAGGTTCGGGGTTAATGTACTTTATTAAATTTGTTTGCGAAGATGTATTCTCGCCATTTATATCATTAACTTCTATATCTGTTTTTTGTATGTATGATTCATGTAATGTAAATTGAACTGCACCATATACTTGGTATATATATATATATATATATATATATATATATATATATATATATATAAATAAAAAATAACGTGTTACTGACAGAAATTAATTTCCTCCTTCTATGACGTATTCCATGATGCTGTTCAAGTTATTTACTGGGCTTAGCTTAAAGTGTCAAAAGACCACGTTGGTGGAATATCTAACATCTTACAAAATGGTCTGCGAAACTAACATGCTAGCCATTACTAAAATATTCTTCTTTTATGTGTCGTATATCAGGACGTGGGGAATCGTGGCTCCTCGTAATTTTTTATACTTTAGAGCTTTCATTAAATATTTGTCTCTATACTATCTTTTCTGGTCTCTTTTCTATCCTTCATATGCACAAACACGTTATTTAGGTTGCACGCTGATTCTGCCTGCCCCTCTTGCCTTCAATTTGTCCAGTGAGCTTTTTATTCAACATGTATAAAAGTAGTTTCAACTATCGCTTTCATATTTTAAATGTCCGTTTTGTTTCCATTTTTCTTAGACATTACTAGTCGCTCACATGATCCGTCCATGACAGTCTCAGCATTCTTCTGTAAAACCATATCTCTGTATCTTCAAGCCTCTTTTTCATTTATAAAGAACTTTTCCAGCATTCACTGCCATATAGGATATTACATAGCAGTTCAGCGCTTCTTAGTTTCAAACAAACTTTTCCTGCTTCCTAATGAAATTTTAGCTTATGGTCGGAAAACCCTAAATGTTAGATTATTTTAAATACGTTGCTTTCTACGATGTAAGGTTAACTACGAAATAGGTGTCTGCGAAAAGTGTATTAGCTATAGAGAGATGGCCTGTAACATTCAGTTCATAGCTTTTCTCTGGGGTAAAAAAAAACAACTATTGACACTGATGTGATATATGTAAAATTCTTACCCACCAGGTATATTATTACTCCGAAACTCGTCCACTACCATGTTTACAATTCATGTCCTCCCTGATCTTTTGAACAGGAATAGGATTTATCCATTATTTCCGGTTTAGTATTGAGTTTCTGGTTCCTTCTAAAATCTGCTTTCTTCTTTTTCACTTCCGTCTCAGTTATATTATCGTCTTTTTTTTCAGGTGAATTGATTAAAAATAAATCTAATAAATTTGATTTTTTTCGTATATATATATATATATATATATATATATATATATATATATATATATAGCGTACATTGAGTGCTGATGGTAATAAAACTGATCGGTACACAATAAGAGAGCTGAGATTTCTACTAATAATAAATATACATTTGTTCCTCGTGTACTTGGCAGTCGTTGCACTTGAGCAAATGGATGACAGAACACTGTTTAGGAGAGATAATATAAAGATCAAATTTATAAAGACTTAGACAGGATATTGTGGAGAGTCGTGATCACCAACTCCTTGAAGATACAGGGAACAGAAGAATATCTGAAACGAATAATGAATAAATATTTCTGGAACTCACAGCCAGAAACAATAGCTTGGAAGACAATGTACTCCATTTCGTTGCTGGGGATTCAATCTTGAACCTCGGCTGTAAAGGATTATATATCAGTTTTACCCCGTGAAATATACGAAACGTACATGGGGTAAATATTTATCCTATTCCTAGTTACAAAAATTAGCAAAACAACACACCTAACCATAATGGTTTGGTTTGGTTTGTTTTACGGCATATCAACCTTAATGGGTTATTTAATGCCGACAAATTCTCATTGTTGGGAATATTTTTTTCCAAAAATTTATTTTTGGTAATATTTTTTCCTTCAAAAAGTCTATTTTTAGTAATAATTTTTCTTTTCTGGTAATATTCTTTTCAAAAAAGTATAGCTGGTAATGTTTTGTTTTTTTCAAAATATTTTGTTGAAGTGTATTGCTGATAATAATTCTTGTACAAAGTATTTCTGGTATTAAAATCTATTGTTGCATTTTCATAGTGTTTTGACCACAGTTTTGGAGTTAACTACTTGCCAATAGATGGGATCCTAACAGGTGCTACCACCCCGGGTCAGGGTGGACCTGGGAATACCAGAAATTAAGAGGTGGTTCCACGCTCCTCAAAACCACCTGATCAGAGGCATTGCTGCTGGATGTAGTTTATCGTCTTACCCAGGACGCGCTAACCATAATGTTATACCCTATGTTCTTGTCTTTAAGGTAAATAGCATAGACATAGTAAGCCAGACTATATAGAAACGTGATTATTTCTTCAAGTGGACACTGGATTTAAACCAAGAAATATTCAACGGGGTGCTGGGAATTAAAAAATCCCACTTGTTTAAATTGCCGTCTTGAATAAGCTGAACAACAATAATCAACACTGTTGAGGATTATTGTTAAAGATTCGAATAGTGGATGAAAGTATAAACGCCGATCAAAATAGGATTATCACACTTAAAGATTAGTTCATGATTTTATGTAAACAAACTCTGAACATTCCCTGTAGCAGTCTACTTCTTTATACCGGCTGGCTTTTTTTTTCTTTTTTTTTTTCTTCTATAATCGATTCTAACAAAAACCAATCCTATATCGTCGTCTGACAATAGAAGTACCTCCCAAATCCCCCGATCCCAAAGCTAAACAAAACTTCGAACACAATCCCTTGCCAAACACGCG
The DNA here is from genome assembly GCA_903632075.3 of Acanthosepion pharaonis. Taxonomy (NCBI): domain Eukaryota; kingdom Metazoa; phylum Mollusca; class Cephalopoda; order Sepiida; family Sepiidae; genus Acanthosepion; species Acanthosepion pharaonis. The sequence continues at coordinate 873,464 of CAHIKZ030005514.1, read as the reverse complement.
TAGAAGCTGACATATGTCCTTCACAAAGTATTGAACCTTAATCCTGAATACACACCCAGCTCTCGGAAGCCAGCAATTGTCTGATCAATACAATGAAAAACAGGACTGCTTATCCTACCAGGAAGACAGTTATCCTAGACTTACTCAAGGACAGTGAGACGGTAATCGATGATTCACCATTGACCTATTACCTTTCAAAACGGCTGCATTGTCTAAAACTCTAACGTTTCTCCAATTTCTGCTACGGCTATTTTTATTAATTCGACTTTCCTATCACTTGGGTGGATAAATATTTATCACTCCCCAAAGTTGAAATCTGATCGGCAGACGTGAAAGGTCATCTTTCCCTTGTTTTCTTTTTATCTCTTGACGAGGAAAAGTGAAGAAAAGAACAAACATCATCCATATAACGAAATCTTCTTTTCATAATTATTTGCCAATCTACTGAATTATATATGAAATTGTCAACGCAGTGTTTTCTTTAAATCAGAGTTGATTTATAAGAACTGAAAAGGCCCCTCTCAAGGACACACCTTGAATATCGACACCTTTATGCAACATGGTTTTCTAATAAAAAATAACTATAATCAAGATGTGATATTTCCTCGAGCGCTCATTCGTAGAAACGTCCTGCAAGATATGCTGAGTCACTTTAGCAATCACTGTGAATGCAGTTTGTTTTCAAAATTAGTTTCATTTAATATGTAGCTATCTAATTTAGTAGAAAAATATTTGATTTTTTATTTCTATTTCTTCAAAAAATAGTCCGCTCCTTCTGAATACTTTCATTCAATAATCGAAGTCTTGTTATTTATGTTTAAAACAAATGTAAATGATTTTAGCTTTGTGACGGGCAGTCTTGTTCTTTTAGAATTTGAAACATAGTCTAAAGTAGGATCTACCAACCTTCTTGATATCGCGCACTGGTGGGCGACTTCAACTGCTGGGTGGGCAATGAGCAGCTGAACAGATGGGGGCTGGAAATTCTGCTGGGCAGTATAGAATTGCTACCTGAAAAAAATCTTCTATATGCAAAGAGCCTGTATACAAAACAAAACAGGAGAATAATTGGGAATAACCGGGTTATATTCCTAGGTAAAATATAAATATCCTCGCAAACAACGAATATTTTGGTATTTTCTATAATTTTGTGAAAAGTCATTAACATTCAAATTGTTCTATAGACAAAATAACGTTTCTACGGATATATATATATATATATATATATATATATATATATATATATATATATATATCAGTTAAGGGAAGACAAAGAGCAACAAAAACAATTGTCGCTGAATTTTATTAGTTGCTATTAGTTTATATTATTTTGAATCTTATAATTATGAATAAAATCATTTAAATTTTTGTCAACACTTTTACCACTAACCCTAACTATATATATAGTTTTTAATGTTCAAGTTTGTTTTCATTTGTTCTTTAATCCGATAATAGCAACTGAGACCGCCACGTAAGTCAGCGTTATTTATTACCTCCCTTTTATATTTTTTACCATGTCATAAAATCAGTTTATGAACCAGTAACAAACTTTTACCAAACAATTTTGGTATACTTTTGAATATTTACTATACAGGTGGGCACTGGAAAATCTTTCTATATGAAAGTGGGGGATGAGGAAAAAAAGGTTGCAACCTCTGGGGTAAAGGGATAATAAATTGTGTTTCGGACGTTCTATCCTTACTGTCACGGGGATTTTTGTTGAGAAAAATGTTACAAATCTACAGTCCGAGATAAACTTTAAACTTGATTCGCCAAGCCTTACCAATTAAGGCCAATTTATTTTAACTGAAAGATTCATGCCTGGAGACTAATATAAAATGCAGGTAAAATAGGCTTACAGAACATAGATAGATAGATAGATAGATAGATAGATAGATACTATCAGTTTTACGTCACACGTGATCTTCAGATTATCTGTTGTTTCCTGTGTCTACATTGCGTATATGCAGAAACAATCTATCAAAAATATGGGTAACTCTTCCCCTATAACATCAACTTTTATGCAATAGGTATATAGTGGTTTTCTAAGCGTAGCTTAGATGTGGCACAAGGCCGAAATTATAGGGCAATCAATGAAGATCGAACTCATTACGTAGTCGTAATTGTCCTAGAAAGGCAAGCTTTCTAACCATTACACCACAATGCGTTAAATAAATAAATAGATAGATAGATAGATAGATAGATAGATAGATAGATAGATAGATAGATAGATAGATAGATAGATAGATAGATAGATAGATAGTATGGGCATAGGAATTAATGCTACATGTTGACTGCCCGTTTCACGCCCCAAATGTGATCTTCAGACCAAGAGCCATTGCAACTTTTTGGGGCTGTATATATAGGTCATTGGAAGATTAAGGAAGGTAGGGGAAGGAGCAATCTCACTTGATCTGTTTCCTGTGACTGTAGCTGCTGCGGACTCACATATCATCAGTGATTATTATTAGATAATATCTGTTCACGATTTTTCTCTTGACTAAAATCTACAACAGTGTAGAATGTGCTACTCTTTCAACAATATGTAGTTTTAACTCCCCGAGAATAAATTAGAAGCTATGGTTTTTGTTTTAATTGCTTTCTTTTTTCCGGTATGATTAATTGCGATTCATTTAAAGTCACGGAAATCATACCGTTTTGTTCTCTCGTGCTGGTAAATAGAACGTGTAATTATAGGAATCAAACAGCGAGATTGAGAAGACGGAGGAGAGAATAGTTGATTAAAATGAGGAAAAAAATACGTTCACGATTTTCAGAATCTCGATATAATGCAAAATGTTCCTTGATGAGGCCTTTATTCTTTATGTTATTCATCTTCAACCATCGAATAGGTTGGCATTCAACAGCGGGGATTGGCATCAGAAGGTCATGCCAGAACATTGATGCTACACGACAGTTTTACATTGGGTGGAATGAAAGTAAAGCACGTAATCAAGTGACTTTTATTAAGCATATGAATACAGAGCTTTAACAGAGAAGACGTATTTAAAAAGGGTGGGGATATCAACGAGCCATACCGAGCAGAAGCCAAAGCAGAAGCAACAACGAGTGTGTTTCAGAAACATTGCTGTCACCCCAATGTGCGGTCGGGATTGGTTAAATAAAAGGGTTTTCTAATTGAATTAAACAAAAAAAAAAATTCATTCTCTTTTCAACAAAAATTTCAAATAAAACTACATTTCAGAACCGCAAACGAAAGATGTTCAATTTGAACATATCAAATGAGGAACAAAATAACTGACCAATCAAAATCTATGTGTTAGTCACATTGGTTGTTTTGTTACCCCTAAATTTTTAAAGTATTCGTAATTCCTAGTAACATGTTTCTTTTTGATTCCTCCAACTACTCTCCTTACTCAATGAGGGCGCGTAGCACTCGGTGTGGCGCTGTTGTAGTTTGGGATTATAATAGTTATAACTACTTGACTGTATCCATTTTGCTTTATATTATATTATATAATATTATATTATATTATATATTTTGCTTTATATTATATTATGTTATATATTTTGCTTTATATTATATTATATTGTTTCGTATCATTTTGCTCTGTTCATCTTTCTCTTCTTATTCTTATTGGGTTTTTTTCCCGCTTAACCATGCCTGCCTCCTCAACAGTAATTCTGATTATTCATTCTACATTGTTCTAAGGATGACTTGACTTCTTCATTTCTTGTAAAGATTTTGCTAGACATCTGCATACACCGAGGAATATATTACCTTGAATGAATTACATTGTCTAATCAGTGTAACAGGCTTTCATTCCTCCATATATGAATACAGATATTTTCTAAGTGTAGTTTTATCTGAGCACAGACCGATTGAGATAAATATGATTCCGTTGCGCTATGGTTGTAGGAGAGAAAGTCTTCTTTTTTGCCTTTAAAATAACATTTGCATTACTGGCTTTCACTTAGACTTGTATATTGACTACAGAAGCCGTTGGGAAATATACAACTCGCTCAGCCACTAAGTGGAATGTTTTAGCAAATGTATATAATTAACAGTTAAATATAAATCCATAACAACATAAAATATTCATTTCCTATATATACGCCTGTGTATGTCGAAAGATATATAGATTTCCTTTATAATATGAATAAATAAAGAAAGAGATTAACACAGTTTGGAAATAATGGTGGATTACACAGAGAGGACTTAACTCACTTTCAGTGGCTTACAACATTTGCATGCTCTGCGCCATCCGACAACGCAGGTTCATTCTTATGCATGTTTATAGAAACAAAAATAGATGCTTAACCTCAGCATCGCTTTTTATGTGGTCATAGTAGTGGGATACTCATGGATAATCGAACCGACGACCAATCTCCAATGAGAATAACTTACAATAGATAGATAGATAGATAGGCGGTGTGAACTTTATCTCTTTTTGAGTAGTGTCGTTTATTTAGACACAGAACACTGTCTTTTAGTGTTTGGTTAAGTATCAGTCTTTGTTTCACTTGTCAGTTTATGTTTCCTATTCATTTTTGTTTTTGATTTATACGTTTTGTTTTCTTTTCTTTGGTCACTTGGCAGGCTTTATGTTGGGTTTTCTAATATCTTCGAGTGTTGTAGATAGATAGATAGATAGATAGATAGATAGATAGATAGATAGAAAATGAACAGACCTGGCTAGATAGATAGATAGATAGATAGATAGAGAGATAGATAGATAGATAGAAAGATAGATAGATAGATAGATAGATAGATAGATAGATAGATAGATGTGACTAAAATTAGATAGATAGATAGATAGATGTGACTAAAATTAGATATATAGTAAGATAGATGTGACTAAAATTAGATATATAGTTAGATAGATGTGACTTAAATTAGATAGATAGATAGATAGATAGATAGATGTGACTAAAATTAGATAGATAGATAGATGTGACTAAAATTAGATATATAGTAAGATAGATGTGACTAAAATTAGATATATAGTTAGATAGATGTGACTTAAATTAGATAGATAGATAGATAGATAGATAGATAGATAGATTACTAATAAAATATTCAAGTCACTTAGGTGCGAATTGGGTACTGCAAAGAGAAATCAAACTGATAGAAATAAGAGGTTCTTTATTGGCGGGTAAATTTGTAAGGATGTAAGAAATGCCGGGCGAAACACAAGAAGCGTTATTATGTATTTTATATATGTAGAAACCTTTCATCAATAGGTACTAATTACCTAAACCTTTTCATCATATATATATATATATATATATATATATATATATATATATATATATATATATATATATATATATATATTAAGAATAGGATGGATGCAGGTTCGAATATAGGATTCAGGTTCGAATGCATTTGCTGTCTAAAGAACGAAACATTTGTCTTTAATAAAATTTCTTAACATATGACGTCATTTTGTTTACATTCGATACATGAATGAACGATACGGCCGGATTCATGAAGATTGTTTATAAACAGTAAATTACCTTGTCTACCGTAAGGTTCTTTGTGGCCGACTGTTTATCATAAACAATCCTGTCAAAGCATTTTTTCTTAAAATTTCTCGGACATTGTATCTATCATAAACAGAGCATTTGCTTAAATAATCAATAAATAACGTTAAACATAAAAATGTCTTTAATAAATAAATTGTCGGACCTTGTCCATTTCTTAACATATGACGTCATTTGTTTACATTCGATACGCCAGATGAATGAACGATACGCAGTTATGAATGTACGAGATTCATGGAAGATTGAAGTTTATAAACAGTAAATTCGACCTTGTCTACCGTAAGGTTCTTTGTGGCCGAGACGGTTAAGGCACGTCAGCGTATATGACGGTTCCGTATAGGATGCAGGTTCGAATCCTGTCAAAGAACGAATATTTTCCATGAAAATTTCTCGGACATTCAGTTATTTAATACTGTTTATCATAAACAGAGCATTTGCTTAAATACTTGTATCTATAAATAACAACGTTAAACATAAAAATGTCTTTAATAAATATATATATATATATATATATGATAGATAATAGATACATAGAAGATCGAATTATGTGTATATATATATATATAGAGAGAGATAGCTATTATGCTGAAAGATTTCGAATAATCACTAGGGTTTATTCTATATAGATGACGTCCATTGCTGTTATTTACTGTATATCTCAGGCAACTGAACTACAAACATAATGATCTTCATTCTAACGTATTCATCAATAAGGTATCGCCGAAAGCAAAAACAGTGAAAAATTTTAGAATAAAAATATCATTAAGCTTAATGCCTAATCGCGTACATTTTTGCTTGGTTAAATATAAAGAAAAAGGATAAAGCCAAAAGCATATTCTGTGTGTGTTTATTTGTGAAGCATTTCAAGACATTCTTTCTCCAGACTTCACCACAATTTTCACTGCGCATAACAGATTTGTCACGATCGTGTATTTTTACTTTTTGTGTTTTTTTCTTATTACGAACAGATGGTGACAAAATAGAACCGAGAAACGAGTGAACTGGTTGTTTTTATTTCACAATTACTGCTTCAGAATTTATTTCCTAAAGACCATGCACTTTGTTTGCTCCAATCCGAAAACACATTTCACTACTTACTTATTGACTTTACGCATTTCTAGAATTTTCTTTCTTTACTTTCAATATTTTGCCACCATTATTTTTGACTGCTTCTTGCCGACAGTTGCTTTTTATCATTTTTATAATTCCTTACAGGCATATCCATTTTTTCTCTAATTCTTTGTATTTTTCATAGTTTTTCTTTTTTATTATTTCTCTTTCAATTTTTTTGCTAATTTTTTTTTCAATTTATTTTTTCTAGTTTCTTTTTCTCTTTCTGTCTCTCTTTCACTCGTTCTTTCCATGTTTATCTGGAGAATATATGGTTTAAAGTCAAGTATATAAAATCCCCACTGCTCTGAGATAATAATGTATTTTATATCCCTGATAAGAAGCAAACACAAATTTATCAAAGAAGTCAATAACTATTAATCCTTGATTTATTAGTTTAGTCAAAAAGTTTCTTCGCCTTTTAAATAGAAAAAAAGTTTCTTAATAAAACGAATGGACTCTTTGTCCAACAAAACACTGGATTTAAGATACTTTAAAATCAATTGCAACATATCCATTTCAATTTGAATTAGCTTAACTTATATTTCACAGGCAATGTCCTTCTTTTAAGTACCAGGATGCGGCCGTTCATGGCTCTCCACTACTTCATGGTTTTTGTGGCTCTAAATAACGTTTGCACTTTGCCATCACTTTTTACTGTCAATTCATACACAATAGTTAACTTGTTTAAGTTTTACTTGTTTCCTCTTGTTTTCCTTGCCTTCAATTTGTCTTCTAATAGTTAGATTCTCCAAGCCATCTATCCTCAACATATGTTCTATTCAACTGACTCCTTCTGATTATAAGTATATATTTCTTTTTAGTTCCTATTTTATTTAAAAGTTCCTTGAGTAGCTGGCTTCTAAAAATAAAAAAAGGTAAACTCCTTTACAAAAACAAAGAGACCTATATTATGTCCGTTAATAACGATGGTTTTATTTGGAAATCACTTCTTCAGTATTTTCAGTGCCGGTCATATCGATATATCCTGTTACACATTGTAAAATTTTGTTTCTCTAAAAACTTACTTTTCATTGCCGGTTAAGATATGCATTTTATTGATGCTGTAATTGAATGGCAACGAATGCCGGACAATCTCCTCAAAGATGAAGAAGAGACTTGAAACAACAGGGATGTGGTTCTACAGAAAGATACTGAGAATGAAATGGACCAAACATGTGAGAATCAAAAAAGGTTTTAGAGAAAATGGAAACAAAAAGGAAATTTATACTTAACATCAGAAAGAGGCAGTTGAAAATTCTGGGGCACGTAATGAGGAAGGAAGGCTTGGAAATTTTAATACTCACAGGACAGATTGAAGGAAAGAGGGACAGTGGAAAGCAGCGTGTAACACACTTGATGGGCTTGCGTAAGTATATGGTAGAACAGGGTTTGTAAGAACTAACGAAAAGAGATAATTTGTTGAGAGCTAAAAGGGACAGGAAGACGTGGATGGCCATGATCGGCTACGTTCTGAAGAGACACGGCACATAAAAGAAAGAAATTGACTAAACTTATGTAGAGGAATGATATTATAGCTGAGAATTAAGTGAACATCGCTAAACGTAGTAGGCGCTGAAAACAGTATGAACTCCTAGACAAGGGAGTACAGTAAAGGAGGAAGAAAGACTGCACCGGCAGTTATAAGAAGCCATAGTATATGATTGTTAACAAAAAGGCCGAGAACTAGATGCGAGCTACGGGTCAAACAGAAAAGGTGACACAGATGTTCGAAGGCGCATTGGATTTACAAAAGATGTCACCCAAAAGCTAAGTAATTAAGAATCAAGAAAATTTTGTTAGATACAATGAAAATAGTCAATGTGAATGCGCGATAATTTCGGCACCGATGAAGATTAGACATGAGACAGAGAAATTGTTCTACAGAAGGATGCTGAGAATAAAATGGACGGAATATGTGAATCACGAAATTTTCAAGAAAAATAAATGGTGACACTAACAGAAGACATCAAAAGGTAACCAGCGAGTAACCTACCCAACGAGCTTGTGTAAATGGATGGTAGAACAGGAAATCGTACGGATAGTCACCAGACAAACATTGCTTACAGCTACACGGAATAAGTAGTTGCGGAAAGTCATGATCGTCAACAACCCGAAGGCACACGGCATATAAAAATGCAGTGAAGATAAGCTTTTAGGAATTTGTTTAACAACAATGTGTGTCTTACTCTGTAGCAAGAGCAAATTTTTCTATCAAAATGTTATAACTAAATGTTTTCTTATCCTCATTGGGTGACATATTCTACAAGTGATAAAATGTTCTGAAGAGCTATAATCACGGAACTCCTGACGAGATATGACATAAGAGTCAATAATATCATTTATTTTCTCACGGAGACACTATCAAATTAACTGTTTTTTTATGTTCTGTGTAAATATCTAAATTTCTTGAGATTTCAGTTCTCTTCTGCTTCGGGACAAAAAAAAAAAAAAAAAAAAAAGGTGAAAATCCCTTAATTCTTGTATCCAAAATATTTTGTAAAAATAATATCGCCTAATATTTCGACCAGCAAGAACGAATATTCGTAAACGATCTTAGTTAATTATTGTTGCTTAAAGACAGAGATTAGAAATTAAATTCTCTGCCGCGCTTTCGTAGAAATTAAATTCTCTGCCGTGACTTCGAAATGCTGCGAGGGATTAACAGTTTGATTTCGGCTAAAGATAATTGCTAAAAAGTTTCAAAAGTATCGAACGTTAATAAGAGCAGAGTGAGTGAGTGACTCAGCGAGTGTGAATGTTGGCACAGTTGTGAATCGTAAAACCTGAATTAAAAACGAAGAACTCTGTATTCTCCATTTAAAGATAACTCAAATCAATTACTAGAAGCGTGATTACAGAAGGCTATATAATTTCTTACAGTATTACAACTGATCAACAGAAAAAGATTAAAAGTTTTCCTTGACAATATATAAGTAATCTTATTTTCTATTATCGAAAATATGAGAAGATATTTACAAAATAATTCTGTTTTTGATTAGTGAATATTACCTTAATCATGTTTTCGAGATAACAATGATCGTTCTGGATACAGGTATTATTGTTTAACCCATATATGGGGGGGAAAAGATGGAACTATATGTTTAAAAAGGCAACGAATATAACAAACTTGACTAGGATTTGAAATCGGATTTCTCATTCTGTGCCGTATCCATTTCACCACTCACGCATCCACCTCCAAGGGGAAGATATCTTTGAACAATCCTCCTTTTGAAAGACAATGTATCTACTCAGTTGTCTGCCAAGATGATGGGCATATTGAAAATTTTGCGGATTGGGTGCATAGACAGTCCACTCAACCGCTCAAGAGCTGTCTGTTTTCCATTTTCAGTCCTTAAAAGGGGGTTAAAGCAGGAAATGTTTGAATGCTTCAAGAGTGATAGCAACAGCGAGGCAATATTTCAATGAAAAAACTTCAGAGGTTTTTGTTTGTTTTTTTTATGTGTGTGTGTGTGGGTGGGGTAAGGCAATAATGTAACAAGTGTGTTGAACTTTAATGCGGATATATATAAAATAGCTTGTACGTTTTATGCCGTTAATTGAGACACGCATTCATTTTGTCTGTTGTTTGTTTTAGAAAAACTCAAGTAACACAATCATTTTCAGGTTAATGATTGATTACTCTTTTACGACAAAAAGTGTCACACTCGATTGTCTGTATGTATCAGTACTTACAGTTATTAATCTAGACAAGTAGTAATAGTTCATGACATAATATTAGGAGCGTGTAACATTTGCCAGCATTCTTTTCCCATAAATAAGAATTTGCAGATAGATACGCACAATCAATCTATCTATATCTATCTATCTATCTATCTATCTATATATATATATATATATATATATATATATATATATATATATATATATACAGACACACTAGAGTTCAGAAGTTTGAAGCGTCCCCAAGGATTAGCATTTGATGAACTTGACAGAAGAGTGAAAAAAAATGAAAAAGCGATCTGAGAGTCATTGAAAAAAAGAATGGAATCAATTATCAACCTTATACTTTGAGAAAATTTTGCAACAATTGCCAAATACTTGTGCTGCAGTAATCAAGGCTAAAGTAGGATATTTTGACGAAAGCAAAATGTAATCTTAAAAATTCATTTTTTTTTTTTTTTAATATAATAAAATTTTAAGTAAAAAGTTAAGTCGCACTTTTTTTAACCATGTATAATAACGTTCTCTTATTTTAAGTACGAAACAACTGCTTTTTGAGCCAATTCTGAACTGTACTTTACATATATATATATATATATATATATATATATATATATATATATATATATATATATATATATAAATATTACCCATTTCCAAATGAAGTCACACAATAAAATTCCTACTACGCTGTCAGTATTAACTCTAAAGGCTAAACAAAAAGAAAAAAACATTAATTATATTTTCTAAATAAAAAAATGAACCAAATAAAATATGGGAAAATAGAAATAAGATATTATGAAGTAAGTAAATCATTAAAATAAAATAATAATTCAAATTAAATTCGACAAAAAACATGTAAATGAAATAAACACATTGTCAGTTTTCATAGATAATTTAAAACATTAACTGCATCAAAAAACTGTAAAAACGTGCTTTTAGTTCTCTTCCACTTACCCTAAGCTTTCAGTGGCCTATACATACAACCAACACAAATCGGAGTAAGACATTATCTAAAGATCCCTTCCGTCTTGAGACTGCCAGTAACAATATAACAATATAGGGATGATGTCTATGTTCAAATTGTTTATAGATAGATAGATAGATAGATAGATAGATAGATAGATAGATAGATAGATAGATAGATATGAAAGGAAGATTATAGGAAAAGCGTTACTTTATTTAATTTAAATATATGTAATAGAATGGGGAAAAGATATGGCTCCAACTATAAATGGATTCCATAAAAATTCCGATGATCATTGAAGTGAACCTGGCTTAGGATATTTCAGCACCTCCTCTTATCTGTTTTATTTATTTTATTTTATGTTACATTTTATCAGGCAATTAGATTTGCAAAACGAATTATTTTTTCAAGATATTTTTTATCGAAAAGTATTTAATTAAATATTCATTCTCGCTGAAACAATTAAGATAAAAATATTGATTTCAAATTAAAAATGAAAATAGATCAACAGGTATAGCATAAAACAGTTTCTTTGTTATTTACTGAAAATGCATTAATTCTTTATGGACATCTACATAAATCAATTTCGTATCTAAGACTTAATTGAACGTTCAAGGCTGCTATACCAACGCGTAGTTCATCTGTTTTTATATCATTTTAGATTTATGTACACCCTTGTGCAAATTGATTGAAACAACTGCTTTTATTTCCTTTCTTTTAACATTCGGTCAGTTTTACACCCACTGGATGGACAGGCTGTAATCATTTCCCCCCTCAGATTACGTCATTTCCTGTGGTGTGCAGTAATATGAATCTATTTTCGGGATATATGATGAAATTTGTTTGGCCTTGAAAAATATTGCGTCACCCGCGATTGTATCAGATTTTTATAACGCCCAGACACTATTTTCTTGACTGTCGATTAGTTGTCCTACGATCATTGTCCAGGATGGATGTTACTCCAAGGAAGCGTACGAAAATTTAACGCTGCACGAAGCTTTACCAATGATCAAATCAAAGTAATATAGACTGGCCCGGAATCTGTCCTGATTTAAATCCAATCGAGAATCTCTGGTCAGTCACTTTGTAAAATGGACAAATGAAGCACTAACATGTACACTAGACCATGTTACATTGGGAAAATATTAAAAAGTAAATAATAATGGAATTATTCGTTTGTTTCAATTAATTTTTACAAGAGCGTATGCAATATTTAACGAAATTGAAAGCTAAATACTTACCCTATATTCGATTGGGTTTTCATGTGTACCTCTAGCTATGGGTTAAGTAGGGCATTACACTGGGCTCTCTAGGCATTTTTGACATCCAATCTAGGAAAAGATGAGTTTTCTCCCTTCGTTCTTGATGAAAGACATTTTTTTTGTCATTTTCATAGTTTATTAATATATAGAAATATAATAAAGTCGTAACAAACAGAAAAGTATGACAGATTAACATCATAAAATGTATGACCAAGTATTTCAAGTTTATACATTTCCCCAAAAATTCGATAATAAGTTTTGCAACGGAAATTAGTATAAGAAAAACATTAATATCCAATCATTTTTATCCTTAAAAATAATGCAAAATTAAATGTTTAATGAATTATATGTGTCATTGAGATTTTAATAGATAATATGGTACAATTTTGAAAAAAAATAGGTAAGTATGACGGTACTACGGGGTCGTATTGCACTCAAGGATATATTTTATTCTCTGTTGCTGGCTTCAGAAACACGGGGTCGCATTATACACGAGAAAAAAACATAATTTAAAATTCTTTACAAGACATAATTTATCTTTTAATCTGTTCGATATTCTGACTGGTTGCTGAAGCAAAAATACCCAATTCCCAAGTGGCTATCCTTTCAATAATCCGTTCTTCATGTCAATAAGAGTTTTTGTCATGGAAAAAATATTTTTTTTCAAATAATATCAATAATTGTCATTAGGTGTTTGCTGTCAATTGTTTCTTAAAACGTCATCAGTCGTTTTTCTTTTAAACATGATTAATCGATATTACATAGTAACCGTCCACAATGTTTCGAAGTGACGAGATTTTAAATAAAGTGAGCCAGAGCCGTAAGATGGTATCAAATGAGAAAGTTCTTTCATTTCAAAATAAATATCCCAATTCAAAAGAGTTTTATAGGCAATCAATAAAAAAAAACATTAAAAAAGAGAAAGAAACTACATAAAAAAGAAAAGATAACTTACTAGTGTTCCGTTCGGGCATTTCGACGTGGTGTAATGGTTAACAACCTTGCTTCGCTTGATCTATTACGACTAAAAAGTGAGTTGGATCTCCACTGGGTACTCCACGCTTTCAGCCATGTGCCACATCTAAACTACGCTTAGAAAATCATTTTTTGGGACACCTCGAGGCGGTGTATTGGTTACCTAGTTTGTCTCGCAAGAACAATTACCCCTGAGTAGTGAGGTCGATCCTCACCGGGTGCTCCCCTACTTTCGGCCTTGTGCCACATCTATGTTACGCTTGGAAATTCACTACTAGTGCCCCATTCACCGGACATTATAAAAACACTGTTTGTATTAAACTATATTCGTCCCATGATAGACAAAGATTACAGTAACTCATTGCAGGACTTCTTTTATGTGCTGTGTCCCTCCAGGAAGTAGGCGATTATGGTCCTTCACATCTTCCTATCCCTTGTAGGTCTTAATAAGTTTTGCCTTTTGGTTATTTCTCCCAGACCCTGTTCTACTATCCATTTATTCAATCGCATCAAGTATGAGATTTTCAGCATCTTTCTGTAGAGCCATATTTCTGTTGCTTCAAATCTCTTCTTCGTCTTTGAGAAGATTGTCCATCTTTCGCTGCCACACAGGAGAACAAATATCACGTAACAGTTCAGTACTTCTTTCTCTGTCTCTAACTAAATGTTTCTGTCGCTTAATACTCTGCTTATCTTCTGGGATGCATCTTTGGCCATCTCAATACATTTTTGGATCTCAATCTCGCACTTTCCATTCTCTGTTAAAACATTTCCTAAATATGTTGTCCAAATCTTATATATTCTTTATGATATTCTGCTAAACAAGAAAATTTTCATGTTGTACATCTCTCATGTAGACAATATTATCCAATAATTGTCAGCATCTTCTTCTTCCGACCCTTTAAGATGTAGGTGATCATAGCTCTTCGCAACTTCCTATCGTTTACTAACGTTTGTTTTTTCATGATCGGCACATCGAAATCGAGAGGGTGGCAGTGGGCAACCAACCAGGCGAGCTTGTGTGAATAGTTTGCGGAACGTCGGGTGAGAGGGATGATAAAAAGATAAACCTTACTAAGCACTTCCAAGTATAGGAAGCTGTGGAGAAGCATGGACATGAGACATAGGGGAAAACTTCAATCACTGATATTTTCACATGATGTTTTCAATATAACATCAATAGTCTTCTTACGCAATACAAGTGCCTCCTGGTTAAGTATTGTAGCTTAAGAGGCTACATACCGAAATGAATATGGAATATATTGCCAGTTAAAAGCCAAACTTGCAATAAAAAGATAAAAAAGTGCATTTGCTGTGCGATTAATGGCGTGCCTTTCTTAATTATTTTAACTATTTTTTTACGTTTTCATTTTATTATATAAACGGAAATTAAAAACCCAAATCTAAACCGAAATAAGAAATCACTGAGGTTTAACGGAAAGCATTTATATTTATCGGTTGCATGTGTGGTTTAACGAATATTGAGGTGAAAAGTGCAATCGGCGATCCGAGTTCAAATCCGGGTCTAGTCTGTTATGTTCACTTTTACACAAATTCTCACAGGAAAAAATAAATGTGTCTCTTCTCTAACACCCTACATATGAATGAAACAACTGCATTTTTTCTAGCCACTATAGCGTAGTGGTAACCGATCTAAGAGATGGAAATACATGAGATTCCAAACCGTAGAGAACAAGGAATTATTGCACTAAATTCCATAGGTCTTGAAGGGACTTGGCATTTTCTTTTTGGCTAATATTAGAATATTGTGAAGTTCTCGTTGTCAGCAAAAATAACATGCAAATTGCAAATTGGAAATGCCAAAATCAGACAGATAAAATAATTTAATTCCCTGGGAAGTGTTTTAATAGATGAGGGAAAGTGTGACACGGAAAGAAAAGAGTACTGAGCTGTTACTTAATATCAGTTCTCCTATATGGCAGTGAATGCTGGACAATCTCCTCACAGATGAAGTAGACAACTGAAGCAACATGAATATGGTTATACAGAAGGATGCTGAGGATACCGTGGACCGAACATGTGAGCAGCGACGATGTTTTAGTGAAAATGGAAACTAAAAGGAGACTTATACTTAACATCAGAAAGAGACAGATGATCATTGTAGGGCACATGATGAGGAAAGAGAGCTTGGAAACTTTGATACTCAAAGGACATTATAAAGGTATGGGAGGACAGAGGAAAACAACGCAAAACCTACCTTGCGAAAATGGATGGCAGAACAGTGTTTATGAGAGATAACACGGAAATAAGATGTATCAAAATATACTTTTATTAAGCGCTACAAAGTACAGGAAATTGTAGAGATCCATAATCAACAATATCTCGAAGGACTACCAACAGCAGCAACAACTAAAATGGGTAGCATATATAACCCAAAGAGAAAATAATGGCATAATCAAGATGCTGACAGTCCATACAACTTCAAACAAAACGTTAG
>CAHIKZ030005514.1:805000-852500 GCA_903632075.3 Acanthosepion pharaonis | reverse complement strand
ATTCAATCATATCACTTCTCACATTTTAACCTGAGATTATACTTGTTCTCATATTTAACCTGCGGGAAACCGTAGTCCCAGGTGTTCCAACTCTTCCGCAGCACTTTCCTCATTCAACAATAGAGGAACGCTTGATAGATACCGATGCCAACGCGTCAGTGATTGTATCCTCGTGTATATAAACGTCTGTAGTTACTCAACAATAAACAACCTTAGGTCATATCTTATACCTTGTAAGGAGGTGGGTAAATACCTTATCTCCAATCCTATGATGTGATTGAGGATAACATGTGTAATTTTGATGATATTATCAATAATACTGTGTAAGTTTTTCCGCTTAAAAATTCGTGTATAAATATATAGGGTAACGCAGTTTTTAAAATAATTGAATATAATTTACTCATTTGAAGCTACAAGTACGAAGAGCTAGGAATTCACTACCGTTAATATACGACCAGGTTCTTTCTTTTTATTGCTAGTTCTTATTAAATGCAAACTGAAACAGTGTGAGATAACGAAAATATTAACACAAGTAAATATATACATAAGTAGAAACTAGGAAGAGATAGATAGATAGATAGATAGATAGATAGATAGATAGATAGATAGATAGATAGATATTAGGATAATTAATGACAAAGTGGGAAAAAATTCCGTGTTACGCGTCGTCATCGGATTAAAGGAAGTTTTACGTAGATGTAATTACACATACGCATGAAGGAGAGGGTTTCTCTAAATTCTTCTTCAAGGCTATACTTCTAACCTCTCCGCCTAAACTTTGAAATTTATACAATTAATGGTTTTCCGGTTCCTTCTAAAGTCTTTCATCTTTTATTTCTCTGTCACTTTCAGTAGCCCCTTGTGACTTAATAGGGTCATCACCTTGTTTGGGGATAAGTGATTAAATATATAATCCTACTCAAAATTTGGCGGAAATCGTTCAGAGAATTCGAATCTTTGGAAGCACTACTGAATTTACAACTCTGAAAAAGGATAATGTTGTAAAGGAAATAGTCAAAATACAATGTGTTAAATAAGTAAAGACGTTGATGTTAAAGGCTTGTTCGGCACTTCGTGTATTATAGGAATACGCAGTTTTTAATATAATTGAATATAATTTAGTCAGGTGAAGCTACACGTGCGATGAGCTAGGAATTCAGTCCCGTTAATATTCGACCAGGTTCTTTCTTTTTATCGCCTGTTCTTATTAAATCCAAACTGAAATAGTGTGAGATAACGAAAATATTAACGCAAGTAAATATATACATATGTAAATAGCTAAATAAATACAAAAGCTGATATGAAATTAGTTTAAATCTAATTTCTAAATCGGTGCAATTAAATTTTAAAAAAAGAAGTGTTCTTATGCTTAAAAATCACTCAAGAGGCATTACCCTCTGAAGGAACTTAAATATTTTTTAGACACTTGTCTAATATATGCCTGGAACCCCCACTTTTAAAAGGAACGAGTAAGCGATCTGTTAAATGTCATAAAGCTTCCATGAAATTTGCAGCCGAATATTGTGCAGTTGGTTGTTCATTGTCATGCAAGAGATGTCAGAGAACGAAATCAATTTCTACACAACAGAAATTTCCAAACGTAAATTAATCATTTCTGTGTTGTCTATTTTAATATGGGAAATTTCTTCATGGCACAAAGGATATGGACACCACGATGTGTATAGACACCAACTTGTTTATCGATATCAATTACAACTGAAATCTGAGATCGATCCTTACTGGGTACCCCATAATTTGGGCCTTGTGCCACATCTGCTCTACACTCAGAAAGTCACATGGCATTTCGACGTTGTGTACTTGTTAGAAAGCTTGTCTCGCCAGAAAATTTACAACTGTGTTATGAGGTCGATTCTCACTGGGTTCCCCATAATTTCTATCTTGTGCCACATCTAACCTACGCTTAGAAAATCCCTATGAAGCGCTTCGATATGTTATAATGGTTAAAAAGCTTGGTCCGCTAGAACAATTATGACTGAGTAGTCAGTTCGATCCTCACAGGGTGCCCAATATATTCAGCCTTGTGCTGCATCTATGCTAAGCTTTGACACAAAAGGTATGCAACTACGCCTATTTCTAATAATTTCCAGAAATAGTGACCAATACTATAACCATTTGATTTAGAATTTATCTCACTTTAAGAATCATATATTTTTTAAATTAAAGCATTTTTTAAACTTACGCAATTTCATTATCTCAGGAATTATGCGGCTATCTTTGTTTTCATCACAATATTTCTTGTTTGGTTGTGTCTTTAGACAATTTTCTGGTGTATATTGCACAGCAACACTTAAGGTTTCTTATTTCTTTTTATCTCCTCAATAAAAAATCTTCACTCATCTACGTATAATCTGAAACATGTTGAAAATCACTGTCGAAAATAACTTTCTTTCCTCTCTACTTGATCGAAAAGCGAGCCGGTTAATAGGATTTACAGTAACTTTTTTTTCCGTTTATGACAGTAATTTTCAATATTTCTCTGCTGCTTCATGCCATAATTATGTTTTGTACAGCTAAGAAATTGTTGATCTAAGCGCCAAGATTTCCTGCGCAAACAATTAAATCTCGTGTTAGGCTAAATAAATATTTACCGTATATCACATAAAAAGAAACATTTAGTCTAAGAAGGACATTTATTGTAGAAAAATATTTTTATCGGAACTGAAATATATTCAGCTTAATTTCATTTCACGTATCGTAGTAAAAGAGTCCAGTTGCCGATATGACAGTTTAAAATTTACCGTGAAAAAAAAGAAAAAAAAAACTTCCTCAGTTTTCTTAACACTGTTTTCTAGACAGATATTTAGAAGACTTAGCAGTTTGGAACAAGTTTAAATAATAGAGAGAATTTCGGCAGTAAAATGTCGTTGTGCTAGTGTTTCAAGTTTCTGCCTTGAAAAGCAGTCTTCGAAATCCGGACCGAACAGCATCTTGTAGCACCTCTTTGAATTCTATAAACTCACCAAAAAGGATATTGTCTATATTATTTGCTTAAAATATTATTGTTTTATTATTCGATTATATAAACAATAACCTATCGAACTTATATTATTTTTGCTCATAAATTTTGCATTGTTTTGATGTCCTATGATTTTACCTTTTAAAATAAGTAACCTAATTGTTAATTTACATTTTTTTCTTCTCTTTTTCAGGTAAGAGTTATTTCCCTTTCCACTTTCAATTTCTGATGAGTCTGGTAAGTAGAGAATTATTACTTACACCTACAAGATGAATTATTCATCTGATGAAATGACAAAGTCCACTTTGCTCTCTTTTCTACACAGAAAAAAAAAGTAAGAAACCTACTTTTCATGTTTGGCCAATTATTTGAAAATTCTAAGCGGCAAAGCGAATATTGATAGATTTAAGCCTGTAGACTACCTCCTCAGAAACGCATAAGTTTTAGTGCAAATTTTGATTTTTTCCAAATATTTATAAAAATTTCTCAAGTGAATCTTATAACTCATATGATTGGGTAAAACAATAAATTTTAATAAATGAAAAAAAATATTATTAAAAAAGACACTTTTTTTTTTCAAAATTGGATAAAAAGTTCTCATTTGCCGTCAAGAAATAATTGACAAGTTATTAAAGTAAATATGAAACTAAGAAATAACTTTGAAAATTTCATTTATTCTGACACAACGAAGATTTAAATATCTGATAAAACCAAGAGTCTTTCTTCTTTTCATATTACTATGTTCCATATATATATATATATATAATTGAGGCGTTAGCACTGAGTTGTAAAAGTGGAACAGCACTCCTAGCAATTACTATACACCACTTCCAGTAGCTCCAGCAGACTGCCATCAATATAGCCCATTAGGAATTGCGTTCCGCGGACATATTTGGTATATTAACACATAAACTAATATATAATAATAAAGTAGTAACAATTTTTTAGTATTCTCCTAACACTAAAACACACATCGGGTCCAACAGCTGATACACTTGTAAACACTGACCGAAGGGCCGTTTAACTCGGGGTTGGGGAGAGGCATTCAAACAAACATATAGGATACGTAGCAGTACTATAAAAAAAAATAACTGGTATTATGTATAATCTGTGGTAGTAATATTTTATAGTAGTTGATGTCTTTATCAGTTGACCTGACAAATTTTAAATGTTCACTATGTTATACCGATGCAATTCATGGTACTTACCAGTATTTGTTGTAGGTTGTTTGGTATACAAGGCATATACGACGATATTACGTTTAGTGTCTCAATATACGGGTAAGGGATACACTGCAGCCTAACTTCATTTACCAGGAAGTTTTGGGCTACTCGTAGTCTACGTTATGTTTGGGGATCGGATTATACGGTAGGTAGAGGTCTAACTCAGTATTTTGAGCTAAAATATTGATTTGTATACCAGGCCGACTTGTATGACGCAATTTGAATTACATACACACACAGATAGATAGATAGATAGATAGATAGATAGATAGATAGATAGATAGATAGATAGATAGATAGATAGATAATTAATGACAAAGTGGGAAAAGAAACCGTGTTACACGTCGTCATCGGATTAAAGGAAGTTTTACGTAGATGTAATTACACATACGCACGAAGGAGAGGGTTTCTCTCTAAATTCTTCTTCAAGGCTATACTTCTAACCTATCCGCCTAAACTTTGAAATTTATACAATTAATGGTTTTCCGGTTCCTTCTAAAGTCTTTCATCTTTTATTTCTCTGTCACTTTCAGTAGCCCCTTGTGACTTAATAGGGTCATCACCTTGTTTGGGGATAAGTGATTAAATATATAATCCTACTCAAAATTTGGTGGAAATCGTTCAGAGAATTCGAATCTTTGGAAGCACTACTGAATTTACAATTCTGAGAAAAGATAATGTTGTAAAGAAAATAGTCAAAATACAATGTGTTAAATAAGTAAAGACGTTGATGTTAAAGGCTTGTTCGGCACTTCGTGTATTATAGGAATACGCAGTTTTTAATATAATTGAATATAATTTAGTCAGGTGAAGCTAGGAATTCAGTCCCGTTAATATACGACCAGGTTCTCAGTGTGAGGTAACGAAAATATTAACAGAAGTAAATATATACATAAGTAAATAGCTAAATAAATACAAAAGCTGATATGAAATTAGTTTAAATCTAATTTCTAAATTGGTGCAATTAAATTTTAAAAAAGAAGTGGTCTTATTCTTAACGGGAATTACTTTTGTGACGGTATTGCATATTGTGTTGGAATAAAATCCTTTTTCCCTTGATGAAGCCAATTTATTGGCAAAATAAATTAATACAGATATTTTTCAAATTATCAGCCGCACAAACACACTTACATCTTTGTGCAAATTAATTGAAACAACCGCTTTAGTTTCTTTTCTTTCACCATACGATCATTTTAGACCCACTGGTGTGACAGGGTGTGATTGAATTTTTTTCCTCGGATTAGGTGATTTACCGGGGTGTGCAGTATTATAAATCTATTTTCGGAGTTTATGATGAAATTTGTTTGGTATTAAAAAATATTGCGTCATCCAAAATTGCATCTGACTTTCATCACAGCCAGACGCTATTATCTCGACTGTCGCTAATTTGTCCTAAGGCCATTGTCTGAATTGGATGTTGCTCCAACGAAGCGTACGAAAATTATAATGCTACACGAACACACTAGCAAGCCTTACCAGTGAGCAAATCAAAGTAATATAGACTGCCCCGAAAACTCTCCTGATTTAATTCCAGTCGAGACTCTGTGGTCAATCTGAAAGGAACGACTTTGTGTAATGGACATACGAAGCACTAACATGTGCACTGGGTTATATTTCATTGGGAAAATACAAACAAAAATAATAACAGAATTATTCCTTTTGTTCCAACTAATTTGCACAAAGGTTCATATATATATATATGGTCAGCTATTCTTGTTTTACGAGCACATTCGTCTGCTTGGGCGGCTAACCAATCAGAGGACACCAGTGGTTTATACTGCAACAACGCTGAGCAGATATTAGTTTACGTTTTCGGCGTGAAGACGCATAATCATCCATCATCACCCCTTTGAAAAAGTTAGTACTTTCATAAACTAGACCAAGATGTGACTTCTTACTAGCACAAATGTCGACGAATTCTGAAAATATATAGCTTCCTAATTTTGTTCACAAATCTTGGGTTGACCATGTTATGGTCTCGGGAATTTTCCTGAAGTGCCTCTCCGGATCTATGACAACATGGTATTAATCTATCTCTTCCCCAAACCAGCATTAGGTTAAATATCAGGGCAGACTGTCTACTATAACATTTGTGTATGTATGCGTGTGTGTATGCGCCTGTCTGTTTTTCTTTATATATGTATGTAGAAAGTATCACTGAACTATACGATTGTTTTTGAAGAAAAGAAAAATAATCCTGGGTTTCATATAAGGACCTCCAGACGTAACATACACCGAAACGGTGTAAGAAAAAACATCAGCTAATGACACAAGTCTGAATATTTTAAAAATAAGTCAAAATGGCTTGTCTGCTCCGACAACAGAAATAATTAACCGTTCATGATATCACGTGTTTTCAAATTCACCAGTATAATTTCATCTGACTTTAAATTTTGGAAAATCAAAGGTTCAAAATAAATACCATCAAATATAATTCATATTAATTTATGAATTAAATGTTCGTTTTTCAAAGTATATATTAGATAATGTAAGAGAGAAGAAAAGTTTAGCGGATATTTGTTCTGAAAAGAATAATTAATTGCTAGCAAACAAGTTTATAGATTACTGACCTGATAGATGAATAATGTTCTAAAATGAAAAAAGCTCTTAATTTCATTTATGCTATTCACTTAGCTCCGCAAATGCACACTTACTGTTTCACCTATCCGAAGATTTTAAACTTTTTTTTTCTCTTTACTAAAGAACATGTTGACTTTTTTTTCCACTGATCGAAATTATCGTTAAAATAATGAAAAGACCCTCTGTAAAACTTGTATTAAATAACACGAAGTCAAATAGAGTCCCACCTTCCATATGACTAATTAACGATATAATATCTCATAAAATAGAATTAAACCTAATATCTAACCGGTCGGTATTATACGCTGTACGAAAACTTTGTGATTGCTTTCTCTTTCTTCAAAATGAATCGAATCGAGACATGTAAAATAAATAAAAAAAAAATTACTTGAGCTGATTTTGGGATTAATACGGTAGCCAAATAAGTTATATATATATATATATATATATATATATATATATATATATATATATATATATATATATATATTCTTATTTAACAGTGAAAATATTTAATCATTGAAAATGGCTAAATGTATAGGCGAGAGCGCCCGGATGAAAAGAACATTCGGGCATTTTTATATAATTCATTATCTGAAAAGAAAAAAAATATTAGATCGTATGAGAAATTGTATAAAAAAAAACTAAATTGTATAAAAAAACTAAATAAAAGCACCTTGTCAATGAAATGTGCATGAAAGAAGGATTACTGCGTAAATACACATATACACAGACATACACACACACACACACACACACATATATATATATATATATATATATATATATATATATATGATATCCCATGTTATGTATATATGTATCTAGGTATACATATATATATATGTGTGTATATCGATCTATAAACACACACACACACACACACATATATATATATATATATATATATAGAGAGAGAGAGAGAGAGAGAGAAAAGAAAGAGACAAAGAGAGAGAGAGTAAAGGGTGAGAGAGACATGCAGAAAGACATACAAGCAGACAGATCTTTATGGCAATGCCATAGAATTTAAAAGTTAACACTTTCATGAAATGAACTTGACGTGCCATATAAAAATGTAATAATTACTTTCCCATCGCTATTCCTCAATCCAAGCCGCTATGCATTTCTCCAATGTGCCTCCGTGATATAACTCGAGCATAAAAATGGACACAGATGGAATGGACTTCTTGCAAACACGTTAATCTATATTTTTTTAAAAAAAAGCCTCAGGGCTCCCATGAAATAATCTAAGGCAAGTAAGGGCTTTTTTGTTTCCGTGAATAATAGATTGCACATATAAGGCTTACGGACACAACACAGTGAAACATCGAAGTTAAGCAACATAGAGCCTGATCATACCTGTATGGTTGGCCGTACGGGAATACCAGGTGCTGCAACCGTGGATGTGCGGCTAGTATAATGGACAATGACTCGAAATTGTTAATCGGAGAGCCGAGTTCCAATTCCCGTTGGGTTCGTTATATTCACTTAAGCGCGTTGGGAAATGCATATATCTATCTCTTCTCCCACCGTCTATACTTAACTAGTAGAACGTGTATCACTAAATCATTATTATCTCAAAAACAATTCTTACATTCTAAAAGCATTTCTGTCTTTAAATAATCTACAAAAAGTTGATAAGCCGTAGAAAACGTGTCAATCAACAGATAATACATAAACAATCAACTATTTACAAAAAAAAAACGTGTTAGAATATTTCAACGAAGAAAAATTCAAGTCATGGGTATTATGATAAAAAAAGTATGATTATCATTTAAAAGCAAGAGAAACAGAAAGGAATGGAAATCGAAATGGAAATGAATGGTAAACGAGAGACTAACATAAATTCATAGAAAAATAGACCAATATGTTAACCACCCTCTCAGTACAAAGTCAGTCTTTAAGGTCATCCTATAAATTATTATATTTTAATAATATACCTTCAAGTCGGGTAAGAGAGTCTGCTCAGATGATCTCTAACTGATTGTGTTCCGAGTATCTAGAAAAGATCCCCATGTGGATTTGTCTACCTTATCGTAGAAACTCAGAAAACGTTTCGGCATTTGTCCATGATCCACGACACCCTCTCATGAACAGAGATTTCACGGTGCATCAGTCCTTAAGAGCTTACGATGTAGTAAGAAATAACAAAGGGAGGTAATAAATAACGTTTACATGTGGCTGCAACAGCTACTACAACCGTATTGATGAACAATCAAATGCAAACTTGACCATTGAAAACTATATATAATTGTTTTATAATCAAAGTTCGATTTATGGTTAAGGTTACATGCATTGACAAAAAATAAACAATTTTTGTTCATAATTATACAATTAAAGACAATATATATTAATAATAATTCGGTGAATATTTATTTTCCTTAATCTTTCATTATCTGATTTATACCCGAAAAATGTTATTTCGGCTGAATTTGAATGTTAATGACCCTTCCCGAAATTATAGAAAATACCAAAATATTTCATTGTTTTCGGGGATATTTATATCTTACCTACGAATGTGATCGAGTTATTCTCATTATTTTTTTTTAATTTTTTAATACGGGTTCTTTGCACATCTTTGAATATTTTTTTCGGGTAGCATGTTAAAATACCTTTCAATAATGAAAATCCTATATCGCCCACCAGAATTTCCAATCAGACACCATTTTCTGTTCAGTTGCTCATTGCCATCTCAACTGTTGAAATCAACCACAATCGGGCGATATCGCCCAGGTTTGGAAAGAATTGCCTAAGGCGTCTTGTGAGGCATAAAGATTTCAGCAAATTGTCCCAATAGCGCCAATCACGAAAGGGGCAAATTTAGTCGCCGCTGGGTACATTTACTTATAGCTCCGCTTTCACAATATTCTTATCCCAAGTCACCGCTGTGGAATCCATTCACGACTGTGTTTGTGTCGAAGTGTCATATCTGAGCGATTGCTCTTCAAACGCTTTTCAATTAAGGTAGTTCTGACACACATGAACTTCATTTGCGTATTACTATTGTATCCTGGCACCTGGTTGTCTTCAATGGAGATCAAGTGTGAGAAAATTTGCTTAATACATTTTCTTCACTTGTTTGGTAATGCTATCGTCGGGATGGTTTCATTTCTTCCGAATAATGATGGAGGCGTTAATATCCTTTATATTCTGCACGTTCTTCAATTCCCTGCAATTTGCATTTGTTTCTTTGTTTATTCCATATATCCTCCTGTTTACACCTGTCATTTCCATCAAAGTCTGGTGGCATAATCTAAAACCCTGTGACATGTCAGTGATGAGACCTTTTTTTCAATCGTGATATCTGTTAACGTGGCAGAATGAGGAAATATAATCCCAACGACATTATTGCTAAGTGAACATTAGTAATTTCAGTTGAAAATTGAAACCCGTTTGCTGCTTCATTTTTCCGTGTCGATAACCATTAAGCTACGTCTATATTGTTTCACATTAGTTATTCCGCGTGTTCGTCTGCTTAGAAATATAATTGGTTTCAAAATGTAATGCTTACATGCATCGAGACTTAATTATTACATCGTTGATTGCTGCTTGTTAGTAATTTCAAATGGATGACGAGTGATTTTTAACAGTGGATAGATTCGTCCTAAATAATAAATCGCTGAAATAGATTTTTAAAATTACGAAAATTGCTTGATTTCATTTATTTTATTATTATTATTATTATTATTATTATTATTATTATTGGAAAAGTCAGAAAATGAGGCGAAATATATCACGATAAAAATAAAATAGCAATTTATAAAAGAAACGCATTCACAACATTCCTTTTCCACTGCAACACACACTCTCACACTCTCTCTTACATATACACACTCTCTCTCGCGTACACATATACAATCTCACACAAACACCTTCTCAGTTTCCCCCCCCTCTCTCTCTCTCTCTCTCTCTCCCCAACACACACAAACTCACACACACAGTCTCTCGCTATACTTCTTTTATTTCAATATCGGAATTTACAAAGAGTGAATCATTTAGTCGATTTTGGTTAATCACTCAGCAGACTATGTGAAAGATCAAATGGTGATAACGAAAATAAAATTAACAATATAAAGAAAATGCGGAAGGGTTTTTAAAAAAAAAACACAAAGAAAAGAAAAATTTTTTTTCTCTTATCCTGCTTTGCATTAAAACTGTCTGCGGCGAAATCTATTCAGTGCGAAAGCCGAATAACACTACAAATCTCAACGTCTATTCTGAACGCATGAGAGCATCCTGAAAAGTTATTTTATTTCATGAAGTATTTCTCGAACATTCTAACGTAAGGCGCTCAGACATCTTGCCTACTAGTTCAATATTCTACAAAAGAAGCAGATATTAAAAGTTTATATAACATATTATTTGCACTATAATAGCAGTTACTGAAATGGTGCTATCCCAGCTAACAAAAGTACGGAGTTAAAACGTTGCTGAAACCGTACATAGATGCTGCAAAAACGCCTTTTCTTGTACACTTCTCACAACTGCTTCCAACGTTAAAAGATAAAATTGCCTTGTAACGTTACATTACCAGAAAATAGATTATAAATCCATGAAGATATTAGAACCTGCGTCCATCATATAAATTACTAATTCTCAGATATAGAATATATAACAAGTTTTTTTTTCGTAGTTTTTAAAATTGAGATTTATTAATTTATATTCCAAGATTCTCTGACTCAAAAGGTGCATTCTTAATAATATGGATATATTGTTAAAATCTTCATCCTTTTTCATTTGGTACATATAGATTTATATGGATTATTTTCATAGGGTTTTTTTTTTCTTTTACACTCATCATCGGCACCCAAATCTGTAAAACATAAATGAAAAATAAGAAAAAGAAATTCCCTCTGTTATGACAATCTGACAGATGATGAAAAGAGTGTATTGAGTAAAAAAAAGTTGAGAACCAACTTGGGCTGTGGTCCTAGATATCTTGAAGGCATTTGACAGGGTTAGGCATGTCGGCCTTCTACGCAAGCTCAAGAGCTACAGTGTCGAATGAAACATATTTCGCTTAACCTAATCGTTCCTAACAAATCAACTAACGAAGCTCATGTTGAACGGGCTCTCTTCCAGATCTTTTCATGCAAACGCAGGGGTCACTCAAAGCTCTATCCTTGGACCCACGCTGTTTTCGATATACATCAAAGATCTCCTCGATGTCATTCGTTCCCGGATAGGTGTTTATGTAGATGACACAACTATTTACTCATGTCTTACTAACAAATCCGCAGATCTGACAAAGTAAACCATTGCTACTGATCTTGAAAAACACTCCCAATCAGTGGTTAACTTGGGCCAGAAATGACTTGTAAAAATTTAACGCCTCTTATTTAATCGTTACAGAGACGCTTTTCTGCCTGACATCAGCATGGCTGATGCTAAACTCCAGGAGAGTAACATTCTACTCCTTCTTGGCGTCATGTTTTCCACTGACATGAAGTGAAGTGATTATATCGAATCAGTTGCTACGTCTACTACAAAGAAAGATTGTCCATTGTGGCGTGCCAGAAAATTTCCTCGTCAGAATACATCTTTCATATTTATAAATCTACCATTCGTCTATGGATTGAATACTGCCGCCATTTATGGTCAGGTGCTCCTGCTGTACACCTCGAGGTATTTGATAAAATTCAAAGAAGCATCTGTAATGTAATCGATCCTTATCAGGCATCACGACTTCAGTTACTTCCTCACCGATGTGACCGAGCATCCCTCTGTTTTTTTTTTTGGGGGGGGGTTTCTACAAATATTGGCTTGGCAACTGTTTTGACGAGCGTACCCCGACTACAGGAATTTAAGCATGCGACTAGATTGGCAGCTAGGTCTCATCGTTTTTACAGTTGATCTAGCTAGATGTCACCGTCATTTCTACTCTAACAGTTTCTTTTCTCGCCATCTCCCACCTGCGGAAATCTCTTCCAATTTCATGTTGCTATATCACAGGCTAGTATGCACCAATTTATAATCGTATATTTCCAAGTATACAGAGCTATATTAATGCTCTGTGTGGGTTTTCTCATAAAAAAAGAGTATGCCTCTTCAGGATCTAAGAGGATCATGGATCTACACATATTCCTTTTTTTATTACTTGTGAATTGCTATGGCATCATTGGGAAGTGTAGTATTTCTTTTTCATGTTTTTTCAATTCAGTATAGTCCTTCTAGACTAGTTACCAACCAAGGCTAAATAATCCAGCCTAATCTCTTTTTAACCTATATATGGGGTGGGCAAAAGAGATAGATTTGTACCATTTCCAAGAGGATCGTGGGAAAGCGAATAGAACAGAATAGGCTGGAATTTAATCTTCGCTCGCCAATTCATCTTTCCGGGCCGATAATCGATACACTGCGATTAGATATCCAATAAGATTATACACTCGATTAATGACTCAGTACAATCTATACACCCATCATTTTGGAAGGCGTACACGTATCGATCAGTATATGGGATCATTTAATGCAGTTATTTGTACGTTTAATAATGAGAAATATTGAAATACATATTCAGAGTGCTTCACTTTTACTTTGAGTCTCTGTAACTGTTCCGAACCTAAAGTCTTTCCCCAATGAATAATGTAGCTTAGCAAGAATACAGCGTCAAATCCCCAAACATCACATGAAAATCTGTAAATAAACCACAGAAAAGCTGCTGAACAACATGAATACTGCCAGTTAAAATAGCTTATTTTTCAAGAAACCTCGTCATATTTTTGGAACACTGTTCTCTAAACGATCTTGTAAGATAGTCAATTCTACACTTTCTAGAGAATTCCGTATGTTGTCCCTTGAACCCAGGGCCGGCGCGTTCTACACCTGAAACCCCCGACTATGGAAGCAAGCCTAACGGGAGCAGGGGGCTGGTCAACATCCGCTTTTTTATACCTACATTTATATTTTTACAAATTAATCTAAGCAAAACTGATTATTAAACGATGAAAACATTTCGCAGATTTTCACGTCATTTTATCCTAATCCGTGAGTTTTCTTCGTGCTAATAAAAAAACACTAAATAAAATTAATTATTTTTTTATCCATAATATTGAATGTGCTAAAGATCGCTATATAACAAATTAAGCGTCCACATTAAACTTTAAGACGCAGGAAATATATATATATATATATATATATATATATATATATATATATATATATATATATATATATAGATGTGAGTTTGTGACCCTGGGTTTCACGCTTTAGCGATCGTCAGACAAACTCACATCTATCCAACAAATATGTTAGCTCTATCTCTGATATTGAGCGCTTTCTAATAAGTACCGCATATAATATATAAATAATTATACATATATATATTTATTTATATTTATATACACTTTTTATATATATATATATATATATATATATATATATATATATATATATATATATATATATATATATATATACGGGGATTGATAAGTAACTCCTAGTGACTTTTTTTTTGGTGTTAACAAACACCCTGAGATTTTTCCTTTGGTGTTGGTTAAAAAAAAAAAGTCTACTATATCAAACCACGACTTTGGGAGAACTTGAAGGGCGAAGACAAGAAGTAATGTCTTCCACACTACAAGAATTCCTGGTGAAATCAGTTGACACGATTCCTGGCCGGATCGAGAAACTGGTAGCAAAATCCGGTGTACATATCGAATTTTAAATAAAACTTCATGCTAACCGCTTCCCTCTCGTAAAAACTTTTTTGGGGGAAAATTATAGTTCATAAAAAATTTATAAGTACTCGAAAATGTGGCGTTAATTTTCAATCACCCTGTACATACATACATTTATATATATATATATGTGTGTGTGTGTGTAAACCGTATTTCATTGATGCTTGCATTTATGACTAACCACTGAAAACCTATTTTCTCCGACTTAAAAATGTTACAATTTTGGCGCTTGAATTTTCTCAAATTATAGACAGAAACTTGTTAAATGTTGTACTTGATTATCATATTTCTGTACTACCGGAAATATGTAGAAATATTTAATTTGAACATGCAGAAATAATTAAAGCAATGTGTGAGAATAGTGGCAGTTCGTTAACATCAGTGGACATCGATGAAGAAAGCCAAATTTTCGACTTCCTTCATCTGCCGTATCTTTTCAGGACATCAGTAATCATGCCTCTCCACAACTTCCTGTCTTTTGTTGCTCTAAGTAATTTTATTTCTTCAACATTCATCTTTCTTCTTGTTCTGCAATTCATTCACTCAGGTTCCTTACTGACTCTTCGCTTTCTTCTTTTACCTCGAAAATATGTGTGCCTTCCGTCTGCGGGTGGCAGCTTCGATTCTTATTTGCTGATAAAGTACAACAGTGATTAACGTTTCTTTTGCTGCTACGACTAGATTTTACTGTCTATCCATTAGCGTAAATGATAAATAATTTCTGTTTTCGTGTCAAAAAATTAAAAACAAACAATTATATTGTATTCAATTATGTATCCAAAATGATTTGCATTGACTTGTTGCCTCTTATCAAGCAGCACTTTTTTATACATTTTGAGTAAAATGCCACAGGCATCGATGCGAAAAAGATTTTCAACGAATTCTTGAATCTGGTTTTCATTAGGGAAATTTTCCACATCAAAGCCTTTTGCAATGATCGGAAAGTGAATAATCGATAGTTGCAAGGTCAGATGAATACAGTGGGTGGATTAGGACAGAATAACGATGCTTCATTTTTTTTAATGTGTTATGTTTGCTGCATGTAGCTTTGAATCGTCCTAATGACGAACGTCGGGATCTTTCCGATCAAATTTTTATGGACACGTTTCAGCTGCTGGACGTATAAATGCACATAAATGCACATTTAGTGTTTCATTTCGTGGTATCGTCTATATATGTATATCTTTCCGATGATCCCTCCATCCACACATTATTACATATCTTCCATGGGGCAACTTCGAAGATTTATCCTTGATAATCCTCTTAAACCTTATCCCATGTTAGTTTAATTCATATTTATTAACTGCACCGTATGATTATTAGTTAGGACGATACATTCTTTATTTGATCATCATAATTTGATTGTGCTGCTGAAGTGTAACTATAGGTTCAAGTTTGCCGTGAGATGGAAAAAAGGTTAAAAAAACATTGCATTATATTTTTACGTCTCTCTTCAAGGCTTCGAAAGTGGGTATTTGTTTGAAAAATAAAAATTCTCGATATATATGGTCAATAATAAGCCGTACTCGATCTAGTACAAGACTAGTAAATATTAATTATCTATAGTAATAGTAATGCTAATATTAGCCGTTTCGCTACAAGGAAACATTTGGCATCCAATGACCGAGCAGCCAGTACTGATTTCGTTTGAAAGTTAAAAACTTTCACTTAAAACAATTTTTCAAGAAATTAAGTTCCTTAAGTCCAGATTCCATTATCGTTCTTTCCAGTATTGATAGAAGTTTCCTTCTTAACCTTCTGTTTGACGTTGTGTGGAATGTCAAAATCTTGATGGTGCCATTATTTTCTCTTGGAGTTAAATGGCCTGACCATTTTGGTTAATGCTGATAGTAATACTCAAGTGAAGGTTAGTCAGATTATGGTCAAAATAACAATAAAAGTCATGATACCAATACATTAGTGCTGGTAATGATCATACTAAAATATGCTGCTGCATTAAAATATCTAGGAGGGATGGTGGGGTAATAGATTGCAACTCGGATTTAACAAATCGGGAACTGGATTCTAGTCGAGTTTATTAAATTCAATTACGCCCAAATAACTTTGGGAAAGGTATGAATTCATCTTTTCGCTTCGTAGCTATTGGGTATATAGCAGGGTAGACTGAGTCTTATAGTCTTGGTTGGAAACTAGTCTAGGAGAAGGAAAACTCTGAATTCAAGCAAGCTTGGCGTGGGCTGAGCTCCGATTGGCTATATTTCCCAGGACACACCACTGCTGCTACGGCTGCAGTTCGTGTGCCTCTTCGACCGTGATAGGTTACCAGGCTTGTGATCGTGATTAAAATTGCTCTACCGTAGACGACCAGTAATCGTATAATAAAAATAATTTGTTGTTTTACTATTAAACTTTCAAAACAAATCTATCGATTGTTCTTTGATCGATGTGTGTTCGAAATTAAAATGCTTGGGATCATCATACTAGAATAATAATTATGTTTTTAAAACATTTTCTCATAAAAATCAGACAATAAGTTTAAATTTGTCTTCATCTACTGCTTCGTATTTTCTTTCACAGAGAGAAAAAGACAGTAGTATCGGAAGTTGGACTGAACACAAGTTGATGTCCGAAGATAAATACATCATTGTTCTAAAAAGTCAGACAAATACAAATATTTCAGAGACTGAACTTCTAATTGTCGGGGAAAAGTAAGCAACAGAGGAAAGTAATAGAGATTCTTTAGATAATAAGCCTTCTTTTTATTGTTCTGTATTCTCTGCGGCAGTGAAGGAAATTAACTTGGACACTTCGCTTTTTCAATAAACGTGTGCTTCATTGTCACTCAAGCGAATAAAAATTACTGCAAAGGACAGTAGACCCTTTTCTCTACAATAATGTTATTTTCTTTTAGCTTCCTGTAAATCTGATAGAGTCATTTTTTTCTGAATTTTCCACCGTCTATTTTTGTTGCTTGTCGCTTACCTCTTCGCAATTATCGTACTTCAGACATTGAAACCGACGACGAAGAGAAATGGGGCCTACAAATGATGCTGCGTATTTTAAACAAAGGTTTTCATTAATTCCATATCAAAGTATATGATACAACGAATTGTTACATATATATATATATATATATATATATATATATATATATATATATATATATGTATATATGTATGTATGTATATATATAAAAAAGAACATTGAAGTCAAAACTTAGAGTCGACAGGCTGTTTCAAGCTAGACACAATCGGGTGGCCTGACGATTGCGTCTAGCATGAAACAGCCTAAGTGTTTACTTTAATGTTTACTTTTATATTTACAAACGCTCTATCTCTGATATTGAGCATTTTATCTCACAAATATAGCACACCTTAAGAGTATATTTCTTCATATAGAGATAGATAGATAGATAGATAGATGGATAGATATTGATAATATTAGTAGTCAATATATATATATATATATATATATATATATATATATATATATATATATCCCAAGAGGATAGAATCCAGGTAGAACTCAATGTCCAGGAAAGAGTAAGAATATGATATGAAAGGCCCAAACACTAATATTCCATGGAATATTAGTGTTTGAACTTTTATATTATATATATATATATATATATATATATATATATATATATATATATATATATATATATATATATATGAGTGCGTGTGTACGCGAGCGTGTGTATGTATTTGTGGGTTTGTGTTTCACCAGAAATTGCTCTATTAAATTTGTTTCATAGAAGACCACAGCCAAGTTATGTTTTAATATTTGATTATCTACATAACGGATAGATGTTACCAGAATGAGTAAAAAAATCGCTTCTTATATGTTTCAGCGCTTTCAATTATCATTGCACATTTTCGAGAATAGGAATTCAATAAAACTTTGATGTATTCGTTTATTCCATAACAGCGTATAGTGTTTAGAATGTTATAAAATTAAACGATGTATTAATGGTTCTTATGATGTCGTCTGTTAGCACCTTACAGCATTTTCAACCAATCTATAATAGCACACCCGCTCTCTTGTACGAAAACAATAGAAAACTATAAAATATTATTAAAAACAATCATTTTCTCTATTAGTCAGTAAAACAAGCTTAAATACACTCGGGTAAAACGAAAGCAACCACATCCTGAGTAATGATTCAGCCTAGAGAAGGAAAAACTTTCTAATAAAATTTTCAAAAATTAACATTTTTATGACGTAATGGTGTAACGTCTATATCTGAGCTTTAGATGGTAATGAATACTGCGAAAATATCCGATGAGCTAAAAAAAATGTCCAGTGCAAACAAATGCCATACACGTGTTCATTTTGTTAAATTAGATCGGTTTGAAACGAATCGCGTTAATGCCCGTGAAAAGGCTGGCTGCACATTTTGTGGTGGTCAGACGAATGTTCGTACAAACGTAAAACAGGTTCTGGACGGTCAGATAATACAGACTCTCACTTTGCAAGGGCAGCTATAGCAGACCACACAGCGTTGACAATACAGATCAAAGTAAATGTAGCCCTAGGTGTATCAACAAATGTAGCTGACAATCGTTTACTCGGGACATGACTACGTGCAGTCTTTTTCCTGTCCTGACTTCCAGCGATGCTACAACACCATCGTGAACATTTATAGAAGTTGCACAAGACTGTTACCTGGAGTGATGGAAAAACGTTTTGTTGTCTTTAGTAATCGAATCAGATTTTTACTACAGGCAAGATTGACATTGGCCTGAAGAGCAGAATCTTCGAGAGTCTATTCAATTTCGATACACAGGTACAAATGCAACGGTCATTGTGCGGGATACTATAAGTTACAAGTCTTGCTGACATTTTCATATTTGTAAGGAAAAGATTGAACAGCACCATGTTCACCGAGAAAAGTAATCAACCCATTTTAACCGCGATTCCTGCAGGTTACAGCTTGGTCCCCATGATGAAAATGCCACTTAACTTGCTCAGCAAGATTTTTGACTATTTGCTTGACCAACATTCTATAGATCTTTTACGCACTGAACGAGGGACGACAGACTGGGTGCTGTATTGATTGATTGATTGATTGATTGATTGACATTCTACGCCTTATAAATCATTTAAAGGTCATTTAAAGCCAGAAAATATTTGTAGACTGTAATATATTTTTTTTTATTTGGAGATAATAAATAATAATGAATTTAGTGATACAAGTATTACTAATTAACCTATATTTGGGGAAAATGAAGTGAATTCATACCTTCTCCAATTGTATGTACACCTAAGTGAATATAATCAATCCAATTGG
This sequence comes from Acanthosepion pharaonis, assembly GCA_903632075.3. Taxonomy (NCBI): domain Eukaryota; kingdom Metazoa; phylum Mollusca; class Cephalopoda; order Sepiida; family Sepiidae; genus Acanthosepion; species Acanthosepion pharaonis. The sequence continues at coordinate 832,790 of CAHIKZ030005514.1, read as the reverse complement.
AATTGTAACTCTGCTCTCCGATTAATAATTCCGAGCCATTATCCAATACACCACTCTCACATACAAGCTTAGAGTACTTGGTATTTTAAAGCAGTCACCCCTCTAGGTACTGACCACGCTCGACGTTGCTTAACTCCGAGGATTGTACAGGAATCGGTATTTAAATATGATATGGCTGTAAGCTTGAGTCTTTTGTTGTCCGTGAAAAATTTCCTATATTGCGTTAATATGTGCAAGGAACCTTCATTAATAGCTAGAGGTGTTAGGAAACTAATTATGTATTTCACCGCTATAAATTATTAGTCAACCACCCACGGTAGAACAATATTTGAATGACAGGGAACTGCGTGTAGATTTAATTTATCCATTGGTCGCTGTGTCGTTTATAATTCATTTCATAGTCTGAGAAAACTTGCAAAGAGGGAATTTGGATACCTCATGAACTTTCATTTGAGAACAAAACATTACATCCCACAATCTGCAACAGTTTTTAACGAGAGATGTTAACATCCAATTTTCTATCGATTTGTTACAAGTGATGAAAATGTCTTTTGCGTGTCAGCCGAAAAGTAAAAAAAAAGATAGTGATTATCACAAAATTAGAAACTAGTATCAATACCAAACCAAGGACTCCTTGATTTATGTCTGTTAGATTATAAAAGTAGTCGTCCAGTACTAGCTATTGGAACATAGAATGACCATCAGTTGAGATTTGGGCCGGATAAACGAAACATTACCTCGAAAGTATGTTGCTTTGTTAAATGGAAATAAAGTGTTATGGTCCAGAATAACAATACAAAGGCTCAATCTGCAAACAATCCCACCGCCACCCGCCCCCTACCCCCGTCAGATTTTTAGGTGTTTTCAGCACTGCATCATTTCATAAGTGAAAAACATTCAGAAACAAAAAAAAAAAAAGAAAAAATGTTGGAAACAATTTTTCAAAATCTCAGTTTTTCTTAGCAATGAATCAAAAATTGGTCTTTTTGCTTGTCTGCCTTAATTGAAAATGAAAGTGATCCCATATTTGCTAAATAATACTTAAATGAATTTAACTTACATTTGTTCTAATACCATTACTGGTAAAACATACACACTTTCCGAACATCTTCATGCATGACACACTCTGTATATTGCATTCCATATACAAATGTGTCAGTATAGATGGAGGCACGGTGGAGTAATGGATAGCGGCTCGGAGTGAGGAACCGGAGGCCCGAGTTTGAATTCCAGTCGAATCCATTACATTCACTTACGTGAAAAGGTATGAAAGGTATGAATCCTCTTCTTCTCACTCCAGCTATGGGTAAATAGTAGAACAAACCGGTTTTGGATGGCAACTGGTCTATCGGAGAAAGAAATGGCAACCTACTGTAGGAAAAAATCTGCCTCGTCAGTCATGTATCAAGAGATATATGATCGCCTAAGCGTGTATTACATATGGCACATGACTGATATTTCAGCGTTTCTTTTCGTTAGCGAGAGTGTTTACAATTATATTACTAAATAATTGAAATTACATTTTAAGTATGTCTCAAATTTTGAAATATTGCTTTGTGTTCTGCTTCGGCTTTTTTCAATTTGGTGAAATCTAGCAAAAAAAAAAAAAAAAAAAATAATAGAATCAACCAAATAACCAGGCAGACATTGTTTTGTCGCTCATCTTCAATTTTATTCCCTTGCTTTTATTACTTTCAACGCGGGTCCTAAAGTGTTTTCGAATGATTGAGTTCTATTCTGGGCAAAATAATATGAGAGATGCGTCTACATGAACCCGAACAAATCAAAGAAGTAAAATGTTTTCAATGGCTGACGCGATTGACGCTTCCTTTTTTTCTATGTGATATTCTCTTCGGTGCGGTTCTCAATTTTTCCTTATTTTAATTTGTTTGCTTTATATTTTAAAAAATGGGCTCCTTACGCACACTTTAATTTCTATAGCTGATGATTAACCACAGTTGTGTATTTTTCAATTAAAAGATGGACGCAGTTATGGTGGCCGGATAAATTTGCTAAGGGGGTTGGCAAGTAATTAATTACTTTAATTTTGAAGTAAATCGTATGTCACAGGAATACATTGAATTCAGGTTGCAGACAAAATAAATTACAAGTTGAAGTATTATGCTACCAAATTAAAAATAAATATGAATTATTATGTTATAATGTAAAGTCTAAATAAAAATTAATCAGTGAAATATGTACAACTGCCCTATAAATAGTGTGATCTACAATGACTCTTAAGGCCTCGCAAGAGATTTACAATTTCACCCGCAAAGACGACATGGAAATCCTTGTTTTAATCGCGTATTAGACTGTACATTGATACTGTGTTATGTCTAGTTAACACAAATCTATTTCTACATACTTTATTGCAAATTGGGAAGGATACCAATAAACAAATTCCGTGTAGTCAGTTGGTGGTCTTACAGAATCGCTATACATATTGCTGGTCAGACCATCTTCAGAACTATAGAGACTATACATTTTATACACAATAATGTATTGTGACCATTCATCCTTACGATTCTTTGCCTTTTCGAAACTGTATGTTTTTTCAAAGGGCTTTGCTACCTCGTATATATCTTCATTTGATTTTAATCGGTCAATAGAACCATTCTATTCATTAGTCTTATTGGCTTTAAAAGCCGTTATTGGCTTTTCTCTTGAATCCTCATGTTTCTAGCATTATATATATCATCTGTAGATTTCTATAGTAACGTACAGAAATCTATTCCGATAAGTGACACGTTAGTCTCTGTGAAATTGTAGTGGTAATATAGCCAACGTATTATTTGTTTTTATCATAAAACTCAAACATTATGTTTAAGTTTTCCATTTCTGCTTTTACTGGCGACAAAGATTATTACTATAGTTCATTTAAGAAATATTGGGTTCTATGTATTTATTATAATACAGCTTGGCTCATATTAGACTTTCTTTTCAACTACATTATTTGGTTTGGTACTCTTATTCATAGAGACGTAGTTAGTTTAACTATGTGGAGATTTTTCTTTAAGCTTATTATATTCCCCTCTTTATTCTTTTAGTTTTCTTTCAAGATGGTTTTAAAGATTTGGCGTTAAAATGATTTTAACAGCTGTTGCTAAGGCAAAGTTTCATTCTTCTGTCGAAGTCTCTTCATATCTGAAGACCTGTCTTATGGATAGACAGGTCATCCGATCCGCTTCTCAAATGCAAAGAAATAAACTGCTTCTAGCTTCTTTTTTTTTTTCCCAGAAGTCTTAGGTAATTCTGTTGTTGACTTTGTTTGCTATCATAGTTTCGGTTATTCTATTTCCCGGGCGATTACAACGTTCATTAGACGATCTTTAAATGCCAAGTTGAGAGCAGAGCGTAAAACATTTTGGCACAGTGCTGCAGGTCAGGTCTTCTTCTTCTCCTTCTTCTCCATCTTCTTCTTTTACGTTTTATGTCATCGCACATTTTTTTTCTGGCCGAAAGCGAAAGAGGAAAGATATTTCTTTTTCTTTCAGCAGCTGAACGTGTTTGTAAACATCATCTTCGTACTTCAGAAGCTCGGCAGTAGAGTGGAAACTCGTTTCTGAATCCCATGGTAGACGGGCATAAATATACGTGCAAGGGACTAAAGACCAGATGTGTTAACCTCTTTGACAAGTCCCGTGCCGATTTACTTGTTTAAGAAAGCCAGGAAATACAATCATGGCGATTTCAGATTATAATTATACCAACCGCCAGAAGTGGAATACAAGTTTTTTTTTTTATAATTCTTTACCTTTCCACTCTTTGACTAATTGTGATTGTAATCTTCGAGTAGATTCTTCTTGATTAGTGCAAAGTACTAAAGTTTAAGTTAATAAGAGTAAATAGCTTCGTCTATCACCTTGTTCACTCTCCTCTCTGGATTTTTTAAATATAAGTAGAGTTTTACCAATTATTTTTTATTTATTTATTTTTTTTTTTTGAATTAGGTTTCTGGTTCCTTCTAAGGTCTTCTCATTCTCTTTCAATCTCAGTAGCCCCTTGCTTCTTAGTAGCGTTATCGCCTTGCTTCGGGTAAATTGTTTGAAAAAAAAGAGAAAAATGCTTTTTTTTATGTGTTTCGGTTTTGTCTTTTGATTTCCTTTTAATTTTTATACTAATAGATTTTTTTTTATCTTTTTATAAAAAAAAAGGTGTTTTTTTTTTGTTTTTTGTTTTTTACTTAGAGTAAACGTAGAGATAAAGGCATTTTTACTTTGAAGATAAATCGTCATGGTTCAACAGACCGTAGCCAGCTCGGAAAACGAAAGAATCAAATTGTTCACATTGGAATCTTCATGAATTCATTGTCAACTTAAATAAGCAGAAACTGATCAATGCGAAATAGAATGGAGACATCTTTCAGCCAAAACTCCTGTTTTTTATTATGCAGATTCTATGCAGTATCAATCAGAAGCAAGGATCTTGCTTTTTCAAACACCTCATTATAAACATTTTTATGAGTTTTTATAGTTTTTATCACCATATCGTCATTCAAAACACAAGTTTTACATAGTTTTTTCAATAAATCATGTTACTTTCATCCACCCGACAAATTCAAGCTTAAAGGCCTGGGAATTCTCCGTGTAGCGGTAATGTCTCCTCTCCGTTATTCTATATGTAACAATTCCATCCCGTTGCTATGGCTTCCATTTCTTTTCTGCAGTGTGTGTGTGTGTGTGTGTGTGTGTGTGTGTGTGTGTGTGTGTGTGTGTGTGCGTGCGTGCGTGTGTGTTAACAAACCGTGTTCAAATTTTTGAATTTTACACATGTGTGTTAAACATATTTAGGGATTATGCAAAGAGTTATTTAAATCATTCTATAGATTATTTGAAGAACGGTGGAGTAATGGGTTTTGGCTCGGATTGAGGAATCGGAAAGCCGAGTTCGAATTCCAGTCGAGTTCATTACATTCACTTATATGCTAATACCAATGGGAAAGGCATGAATCCATCTCTCCCCCAACCCCAGTTATGGGTAAATAGAACTGGTCTAGGAAAAGGAAAACTCTGAATTCAAACCAACCTGGAGATAGTTGGACACCTTCATGCTATCTTGCCCAAGACACACCACTGTAGCTGTTGTATATGTAGGTGCCCCAACGACCCTGGTGAGTTACGGGACTCGAGCTCATGTTAGACTATATGGCCTAATACATTTAATTCTATCACGACATTTTACCGGTATATAATTCGACTTATCTCAGGTATATATTCTGTTTGGAGATAGCTCCCTACAGTATATAATCCTAGATCAGAGGCAGTGACAGAGATCCCTACAAGTAGCATTTTTTTCTTTCTATAGTTTAAACATTTGGCGATGGTGACTGAAGATATCAACACACCGACCACTCTTCTCAACCGACTCATGAACTAGACGACATATTAAGGTTTCAGTTGTCTGTGATGTTTAGAATATTTTTGTTTTCTAAGAAAATGTCCCCATATCGCTTTGCTTATGCAGCTATCTCCCAGATCATATAAGCAATTTAATTCGCCCTAGGCACACTACACTGACTTTCCTTCCTAATAAAACTACATCCCTAAGTAGTAATTCAGTGTATTTTTCTTTTAAAATATAGTCAGATATATTCGACGTATTAGTGTCTCTATACTCAACAGACTGGTTCCTGTTACTGTTGTACAGCGTTACAGTACATCACACATCTATTCCCAACTTCTGAAAAAGGCAGTGCGCAGAGGGACAACTGAGAATTCATATGAGGTCCCGTCAGCGACACGAAGTATGACAAACTCAAAGATTCAACACGAAAATTAACACCAACGATGAGCAAAGAAAGGCATCATTGTCGATAACGGCAAAATACCACTAACTGATACATGCATATACACATGCGCGCACACACTAGATAGATAGATAGATAGATAGATAGATAGATAGATAGATAGATAGATATAGATAGATAGATACCAGATTTTCTTATGCAGGTAATGTTTCTGAAAAAATTGTATTAACAAAACATCTAAAATTTTCAAGATATATTTATACAATTAATGCACACACACAAACACACACACACACACACACACACATATATATATATATATATATATATATATATATATATATATATATATATATATATGCAAGCTACGGAGAAACCTTCGATTTACAGAAAATATCTCACAGTTTCAAATAATTATTTAATTTTTTTCTAAAATCTCAGCAATTCTATTGTGTAACCATTGACTTATGATCAATATAGCATCTTGTAGATAGATAGATAGATAGATAGATAGATAGATAGATAGATAGATAGATACTTTGAATATTTTCAAAGCCTACATTTAACATTTACTATTGCAGGAAATTATGTTTAAAATTTCATTAACACTATTTGCAAATTATAATGTATTTCACATAAATCTTTATCTAACATGTCTAAACTTCCCTTAAAAGATATTATATCCCCACACACATTCATATTATATATATATATATATATATATATATATATATATTCTGAATAACATCGAAAAGGTAAGTTCTAGCAATTTTTCTTAAACTAGCTTAAGGACGTCAAGTATTATTGTTAAGATTTTCAAAGTTGATATGTCTTTTCTACAAATATTTTCATGCCAACTGCTCTAACGAGCTTTTCTCCCTGGTGCCCGGACTACATGAGTTTAAGCCTGCTACTTGATTGGAATCTAGGTCCCACCCTTTTAATATAGAATTAGTTAAATGTGACCGCCACTTCTACTAGAACAGTTTCTTTTCTCGCACTTGCCGCCTGTGGAAATCCCTTCCGTTTCCTTGCTTCTCTGATAACTAAAATGTTCAAAAATTTAAATGCAACGTCAATCGTTATCTTCTATCTTATTGAACCACGTTCAGCTTTTATCATTTTCTTCGGTCACCTCAACTCTACATAGTCTTTTTTCTCACCTTAACGCTCCGTATTCCCCTGTGTTCCAGTGGAATTCCGGCCTTGCTTGGAATGAAATGATTTTAAAAAAATTCAAATTCCTATGTCGAAACTACCTTATTGATAGCAATTGGATAAATGAACCATTATATTTACAATGAAATATTTTTAAAGACATTATTTTTTAAGTCGAACTTTCGAATGCAGTCAAAGACATAAATCAAAATGTACGTAAAAAGAAAGAGGAGAAAAAAATTAATAATAATTTAGAACAAGTAAAGAATTAGACTAGCGATTCACGGCACACCAAAAATTTCCAAAAATTCTGGCCTAGAATAAAATAAATACATTACAGTGTAACCCGGATATAAGAGACCAGGATATAAGAGAAACCCTGATATAAGAGAGATTTTCTCTGGTCCCAAATTAGAGCCTGTGTTAATGTATATAAAATAGACCAAACCCGGATATACGAGAAACCCGGATATAAATCTCTTATATCCGGGTTACACTGTATCTTAATTTACTCGTTTTTCTATTATTTCAAATTTCCTTTTCAAATAACATTATAGGCTATAAAAATATAATTTAGTAAGATATGTATTATTTTTAAAATGTTTCGCCCTATTATGATGTGTTGATATATATGAGAAAGTACACAATTTATCCGACAAGCGACATTTTACCCTGCATGAAAATGTAGTGGGAGTATATATAACGAATGATTTTTATTATCGTATGAAGGACAGATTATATGCAAATTATCTCCGGAAATCAGAAAAGGGTTCAAAGCGTAAAATAAAGAATAAAAATGTATATATATATATATATATATATATATATATATATATATATATATGTGTGTGTGTGTGTGTGTGTGTGTGTGTGTGTGTGTGTGTGTGTGTGTGTGTGTGTATGTATCTTTATTGTCAAAGCATATATGCCTAAATTCATACCACACCGTATATGTGAAAATTAGATCAAATATTACTAACGACAGTAGCGAAATTATAAGTTATAACCAGTTCTAATATTATTTTGAATTTCCCCTCTTAAAATCATAAATTATAAAAAGTGAAGTTTTTGATATTAAAGAACACGCATAATTGTAAATTACCAACCAGACACTAGCAATAATAGTTGTTTTGTCACTTGTACAGATAAGTGTTGCATATTTTCCATAAATTATATTTTACATATGAAATCGCTGTCATTTTATTACTGCCTTCATTTGTCTAACGTAGGTGTTAACGTAAATATGCATATGTCTGTAAGAAAACCTTTATAAACGTGTGTGTGTTTATCTGTGGGTTCTTATGCGTTGTCATACATATGTATGTATGCGTGTGTTCATATATATATATATATATATATATATATATATATATATATATATATTATGGTCAAACTAATATGTTCTTTTTCTATACTTTTAGTTCTTACAACGGATGACACAGGTATTTATATTGCTGTCCTATATAAATGCTAAATTATTCATTTTTTTGAATGCTAGATGTATATCTTATTTTGCACGAAATAGTTTACAGTCATTTTCTTTTGTGTGTTTGCTGATTTAACATATATATGTTAATTATATATATATATATATATATATATATATATATATATATATATATATATATATATATATGTATGTATGTATAAATATAGATGTATATTTTACAATATTTATCTGTTTTAATGATGAAATAGAATTAGATTTTTTTGTACATTTATTTTGTAGATTTTGTTTTTCATTTGCGTTCACCCATTCCATATATGTTTGTTGTTATGACATCAGCAGTCTGTTCATTACTAGAAGATGTATTTCTGGTGCATGGAATTTATTGAAAAGAGATAATTTCCCTTCTGTCATAAATATGTTTAATGTGTGCTTAAGCTTTCAGAGAAAAGCCGGTTTTTGATTTTCACGTCTTATGTATGTATGCGCTTGTGTTCAGAATTATTTTATCATACAGATTAGATTGATAGATAGATAGATAGATGCAAACTTCGTTCTTTTGTAAATTATTTCCTTTTACTAACCAACGTGAATAGCGGTAGTGACATGTACACAAACGCACATACTCACACCCCCATATATATATATATATATATATATATATATATATATATATATATATATATATATATATATATCTGTCTATGTATTCTTTTTATACGTTATTGTAATAGATACATAATATTTATATTTAAGTTCTGTTTTTTTTTAAATAAACATTATTAATTATATTTACCGTCCATGATTTTCAAGAAATCACGGAGAAAATATGTGCTTCTTCGACAGGAATCGAACCTGTAACCACAAAGGGAACCATGATTCGATCTGATGTGTTGTTAACCATTCAGCCACAAAGAAGCGTCTGAATTAATATTTATAAACAAGTAATTTTCAATAATACTGTTTATTATAAAGAGAACATTTACTTAAATAAATTGTATCTATTAGAATAGCATATAAACAGAAAATATATTAGATAATTTTCAGACTTAATCAGTTTCAATATATATATATATATATATATATATATATATATATATATATATATATATATATATATATATATATATAAAAAAACAGGCTTATCGTCTAAATAGATGAGGGAAGCCATAGTTATCATAAAAATGGTTTCCCTGATTGAGAAATTATACGGAACTCTCAATCCAGCAGGAAATACATTCACTGTTTTAAAACAGGGATATCTATTCAAACACATATTCCTGCTGAATATAAACTTAAATTATATAACGTTTGTAATTATAATACCCCCCACATTTATTTTCATAGTGCATGTCCGTCCTGGGTGTAACGATAAACTACCTCCGCGTCCTGGGTAAGACGATACTACGTACAACACTAAGGCCTCTAATCAAGAGGTTTTGAGGAGCGTGGAACCACCTCTTACTTGCTGGTGTTGTTAATAGTTAAACCCCAAGCTGGAGTCAAAACGCTATGAAAGTGTAATAATAGAATTTAATACCAGAAATAGTTTGTAAAAAATTATTAATAGCAATAAATTTTTGAAGAAAATTTATTGCCATCAAACAATGTACATTTTTGAAAAAAAAATAATTACCAGCTATACATTTTTTAAAAATTACCAGCAATACATTTTTGAAAAAAAAGTTTACCAGCAATAAAAATCTTGTCAGCATTAAATAACCCATTTTGGTTGGTATGGCGAAAACTTAACAAACCAAACCAAACCAAACCAAACCAAACCATAGTGTATGTGTGCGTCTATACGTTGCGTGTACGTACGTGTAGAATGTCAGGATTGTTTGTCCTTTACGTCGTTTTTTCGCACTTTACTCTCACTCCTTAAACATTTTCCTCTATTTTCACTTTTCTTTCAATTGTAGCTATTTTGACTTCCTATTTTCTTGACATATTTTCATTGTTAATTTTTGAGCTTTTTAGTTAGGAAAATTGTATTTCATTGTTTTACATAAATAATTGATGTTAATGCTTACATAATAAAGTAATTTTTTTATATGTCTTCACTTGATCATTGTTTTGTTTTATTATCGTATTTGGTGGTATCTTAAATACTATTAAGGTATTAATTGGAAAAGTTTAATTTTATTTATATATGAAGTATGCTTTAATATTTATCAATCTTGTTACAAAGTCATAAAGTGCCAAAACTAAAATGCTGATCAAGATTAAAGGACTAATTTACATGGAATTATTGTACAACTGGTAGATTAAATTTAATATTTCCAATAGGCAAATACTTGCCGCATTCCAAAACTGATTTAAATTGATTGGATGGATTTTCCGTTGTGAAATTGCTGAACGTTTTGATTTTTGCGCCATTTTTTGTCTTCAGTCATTTCAATGTAATTCTTGTTATTTAAAAAATATCTTTCTATGCTAATGTATTAGTTCATCCGCTGACAAATGAAAAACAAAATATTTAACCAAAATTGTATTATAATAATTTCAATACTTGTGCTAAAACGTTAACACGATATTTTTGTTTATTTTTCAAAAGCGATTCAACCGATCTAATAATTTATTTCCAACAATACTAAAATCTGTCAGCAAGAACAATCTAGAAAAAACTAGAATATGTAAGAATTACAGCCGAACGTATTGAAAGAATTATAGCTATTAAAATTTCTTGATTGTTTTCAATAGCACAATCACAAGAACGCAACCGCCTTATAGACGGGAGAAAATTTTGACAAAAGCTTTATTTACAATAGCGTATATCAATGGATAAAAGGGCATAAAAACCAAAGCAACATTTCTTTTCCCTTAAAAGCAGGAATAAAAGAATAACAGGAGAGATAGAAGAATCTTGTATAGTTGACCATATTTGTATGAAGAATGGAAACGTAATCCTCTTTCTGGAATGGATTCAAACTATTCATAATGGACACCGCAAAATGGAGAAAGAAATCTGAAAGAAGCTGTGTATATCAATATGTTAGATAAACTCAACTCGGGTCGGTATAGATTTCAAATTAGTGCTGTTTTCTTTGCCAAAATAGATGGAATTGGGAAACACTTACTTATTAATTTGAATCAAATATTTAACAAGAATATCGGTGAATTCTATCATCAGTGTATCTTGCTGGAAGGAATAGAACGGGGTGTATCATCCCGGATTATTGTTTAACCTTGTCCAAACTAATAATAACTATGATTTGTGCCAACCTAGTACATAATCACAATGTATAAAATAAACTATTCAGCTGATTTACCAGTTTATACCCCTTTTGATATTAGTATCAATGACTCTTTCTTAAGCAGAATATCATATGATATCTCCAGTCTTCAAACTTATAATAATGACTGATATGAACTCATCCAACAGTAATGAAGGCTTCATGTTGAGAAACAAGGAACTAATATCGTTTGATTCAGACAGTTGTTGATTAAAATTACAACAGAATGCCCGAGGGTATAAAGACTTGTTCTTAATAAATTAAATGTTGGCTTGTAGTCTGTACGCACAAAGCAACAGTGGTCAATCACAAAAATGTCTGCAGCCATTCTGACCAAAATCAATAAGCGACTAGAGGTTAAACCTGCTAATGTGCAAACCCATGAATCGGCATAAAATTGCTCTGTAGAAAGCAAACATGGAATCCTTGCGGATGTACAACAACACGATCCAGAATATACCCGACTATGATTTATGGATACAATAATACACAGGTTATTATATGGGAAAAAGAATGGTCTATTCTGTTCTGGGGTGGAGATATATTCTTGTCTAGCATTGTTATAGAATGCGGACGCCTGACAAAGTTTAGCGAACAATTGGTCAGGATAAATTGTGGGCGTGGAATTCTGACAATGATGTATTACATTTGTCTTTGTCTTGGATATAAGATAAAAGGGTCGCGAGATTTTTGAAACGTCAACACGCTTTGCACACACAGGATCCGTAGACAGTCTAAGGCCGCACGTGGTGGGATGCTAAGCCAAAGCGTTTCCCAAAAGTTCTTCGACACGCTGCCTCCTAGAATCAATGCTACCACGTCTATCCTTCTTCTATAATAAAACGGTGATAGTCTATGAAATGGTGTTGTGGTCTGAGAGACTGAAACTAGTGACAACTTCCAAGTCAACAGTACATTTTCCCCAGAAGCATAAACTGGTCTCTCCAAAATTATACCACTATACAACGTATCCTAGAATAATACCAGGTATACTTTGGGATGGAGATGTACTCTGGACTTTTACACTGGTCATTATATAAATTTATTATTTTATGTTCATCATTTATTTTTAAAACAGTAAGAGAGATGAAACTGTCTCTTTTCTTAAGGAGTTGAGTAGACCGTTGAACTAACTGGACAAAATTACATGGTAATATCAAAAGCAACACGAAACCACCTGTCCAAAATACTACTGGAAAAATATTAGTTGTACATAAAATTATAAACTATATTTTAATTCTATAAACTCTGCATAAGAAAATGCATCAATAAATCCGTAGTCTCACTCGTAGTTATGAGCTGAATTTTTAAGTAAAGTCTTCACTGTATAAGATTAAAGTTAAGAAATTAATGTTCAGCATTACATTAACTGCAAATAATAACTGCGAATAATGTAAATAGATGGCGTGTTGTTTTTAAATCATTCTTCTTAAAATATCACTTTATTCCTGGACAGAGTTGGTCAAACTTTTTTTTTTCCAGAATCTTCTCTTTGAATTGTGACACCATTTTGGAAGTAATGGTGGGCTAGTTTCCAGTTGCATTCACTACGATTTTGAATTCTTAGATTAGCTTCTAACCAGGGCTAGCGAGCACAGTTTATCTTGCTATTTAACACATAGCTTCAGTGGAAATAGAAAAGCATTTATGCCTTTTCTAATGACAGGTATGCGGAAATGAACGTGACAGACGAGGCCGGAATTTGAACTCGGTTCGCGGATGCCACATGACACGCCAATAACCGTTCCACTACAGGCATATGTTAATCATCAGGCAGCAGATTATTTGATGTCAAGATCACGATCACTAGTCCCATAAAGCTTTCGAGTCATAGGGGCACCACATGAACCTCTGCCGCAGTAAAGTGGTGTATCAGGCAAGACAGCATGACGGAGCCTAACCCTCTTGAGTCTGGTTTGAATTCAGTGTTTTCCTCCACCTAGACCGGTTAACATCCAAGGCTATAGAACCCAATCTATCCTGCTATTTACCCATAGCTGGGGGAGAAGAGATGGATTTATACCTTTCCCAAAAGTATTAGTACATAAGTGAATATAATGAACTGGAATTCGAATTCGGCTCTCCGATTCCTCAATCCAAACCGCAAACCATTCTTCCACTATTATATCGACGTATAAATAATTATTCTCTCGTTTCTGTGGTGATGCTAATTATATTTAAAAATAATTAAAATCTAATGAAAAAAGGTGGGTTTCAATACTATTAATAAATCAAATTGATTTCAATCAGAGTTCTATCTAAAGAATGTGTTTTCGTATAGTGTTGTTGCTATGTGGGAAATGCATAATATTTCTGTCACTATATGATTATTTAAACACGGAGATATATTAATATTTACCAAACTTAAATTGGAACGGCACGAAATAAGAACTGAAGATAAAAATTACTGCAGCTGTAATGATCTGGTCAACAAAACTGCGATCTATTACGCAACAATCAGATAACTACCACGCTTCTATTAGATGTGCGGAAGAATTTTCAATAAGAATACTGTCTTCAATTATTTGTTCTTTTACTATTTTTCAAAAAGAAAATATAAGAGATTTTGCACACAGTATATTTTATATATCTGTAACAAAAAAAATTCTTTTTAATTTCATACAATTATATATGTAAACTTGTAAAATAGTTAAGTTGTAACATGTGTATAAATTGCTTCAGTTTTTGTGATTGTAGTAATTATATATGCACATCGTTAAATTTCAGTGTTAATGGTGGATAGAAAATGTATTTATACATTTAATGTATCTCGAGTACTTAAAGACAAACTTTAAATGGAAAATTTTATCTCAATAATGTTCTGTGCTCATTTTTTATACGCCGTTTAGCTTCAGGAAGTGAAAGATAGTGGCTCTCCACAACTACCTATCATTTCTTGTTCTAACATTTGTCACTTTATTATTTCTACACCTCATGCTCATTTCTGCCATTCATTTACACAAGCGAGGTATATTTCCTGTTTCGATTTCTTTCATTACGTCCTGTGAGTGTCAAAATCTCCAAACCTACTTTTTTTCAATATATCCCCTAAAAGTTTAAAGCATCCCTATTTCATCTATATGTGTCCTTTTTGTTTCTATTTTCTTAACACATTTCTGGGTTCCATCTCTGGTATTCTCAGTGTTCTTATGCTGGAAAAAGGATCGCTTTCCTGAACCGCTCCAGCAACCATCTGACTCCTCCTACTCTATTTTACTTTTATCAGATCTAAAAATGGAGTACCGCTGCCGTATACTGGGTGTAACAGCAAAATTGTTCAAATCGTGTTACAGCATAATTGTCCATCCCACAAAATGTTTAATATTTAAAAACATCTAAATAAACTGAATTTCTTTTTTCCATGTTTTTAGTTAAGATGGTTAATCATCTTGACACCATTTGTCGTAAGAATCACTGAAAAACCCTTTGAGTTATTTAGCTAGAAATAGAACAGGTTAAAATCGTTTTGTGTCGGACCCACTGTCTTCTCAACTGAGCAATGGTGAGAGGAAAAGGATCATTGAGGTCTTCAGTAATTATACCAACATTCATACACTGGCTTTCATTTTCAAAGTCTATTCAAGAATCGTCAAGGGAATGGTGAATAAGTTTAAAAATGAGGGAACAGTAGAGAGGAAAACTAGATCAGGGGGTCCCAACAGCAAGAGGGTTCCTGATTTCAACTTAGAGCCAAATGCATTCTTATTGTTCAAAAATGAGTCCAATAGTGTTATAAAAACCTCGGAGAAATCCAGTAAGATATATTTAATCATATATAAGATACAAAGGTTAAGCTAACAATTGGACAATTTTGCTGTGACATGATTTGGACAATTTTGCTGTTACACCCAGTCTATATATAACGCATATATTCGTACATATGTTTAATTTAGAGATATCCTTCTCGTTCCTTCGTTATCAAGATTCTTCTTCTATGAGCCGTGTCTCTTCAGGATGTTGGTGACCATGGGTCTTCACAATGTCCTGTTCTTTGCCGCTCTTAATACATTTCTTTTTGTTATCTCTCCTAAACCCTATTCTGTCATCCATTTACTCAAGTTCGCCCTGTAGGTTAATGCGTTGTTTTCCTCTGTCCTTCTTGCCTTCAATCTGTCTTGTACTTTGAGTATCAAGTTTTCTAAAACCAATTTGCCCAGATCTTTAACCATGAAAGGAAAAAGAAAAAAAAATGATTCGCTCACATATATGTGCGTGTGTGTGCCTGCGCATACGTATAAATATGTGTGTATGTGTGTGTGTATTTGTGGCGGACACCATCCTAAGAAAGTGAATAGCTATTATTCTGACCAATGTGAGTCAATCCAATTTAGCTCTTGGCCGTCGCCAGCGATATTTATATGCCACTAGACGACTGCCAAGTATAACGCAGTCTCTTTTAATATGGCTTCTTCCATATACTCAATCTATATGTACCACGGCTCAAAATGACTTTAATGAGTCATCAAAAAATACCCGGTCCCTTCAGTCATTATACAATATGCCCCTTACCTATTTCGTTTAAATTAATCTAAATATATGCGTATCCTATAAGTGACGTCATGTGTAAAACGGTTACATTGGTTTGGCCTCTCCTGGAAAAAGATATCAATTATTTATACGTATTATTTTTTTATTATTATTATTTACACATATTATATATGTAATACACTTTAAAATACTGTCTTCTTGCTGTACATATTTATCCTGGTTGTTTCTGCTATTTAATAGTAATTTTGTATGATATTGAGTCTGTGTTTTCCTAGACTAGATCCAGCCCATGTACAAGCTTATGCATGAAGAGATGTGCACTTACCATTTAAGCATTCCATGCCACATCTCAAACGAATCTACCAATAGAATATAACGACCCTGCTTTCTTTTCCGATACCAATATACTGATGGCATAAGTCTTCGTAGTTTGGATAAGAATGAATTTGAACAGAAAACCAACATCCCCTAATAACAAATTAGACTTATTTTATTGAATCCAATAAATAAAACTCAATATATATTTTGATTATATTACATTTTATATATAACTATTTTATTTGAATACATAACTATTTTATTGAGTCCAATAGATAGGATTCAAAAATAAAACTTTTTAAAACAGAAACTATGATGTCCGTATATATTTCTGAGATGAGTAAATTTAATTATTTACACTATTTACATTGTTCAGAGTGTTGTCATCATTTTTGTTGCCATACTCCCAACTTTCCGGCCGCTGTACCCTCCGGCCTACTTCAGGTGATTGGAATTTCGAACCGAACCATTAACTCGTCCACTAGGATAGGGAAACGGTTATATTACGGTATATGTACATATATATGTAAAGTGTACTGAAATTTTGTCGGCTTGTAAAAGAACAAATCATAATAAAAATCTTATGTTGGTTATTTAGTCAAATTTGTAGATATATGCTGTGCTGAGAACTTTTCATATTTTCCCCACAGTTGACAGCTTATAATTTTTTGCTAGAGATATGGAAGAATTTACGTTGCTACAACTTGACGCCCTGAGCAGAGAAACGCATAAGTAAAAAAAAAGAACACGAAGTATATTCATGCTGCTGCTACGTGCGTTATACTTAAGAGATATTTTAAGCGATCTTTTATAAAAGCACACACAGAAAAAATAATATATATATATATATATATATATATATATATATATATATATATATATATATATATATATATATATATATATATATATATATCAATAAAATGTCTTAATTTACTGAAATGAAAATGAAATCTATCATATCCAACGAACCAAATAAAACTTTACATTTTTAACATAGAAAGTATAAATACTTTAAGATTTCAATTTTATTCCTTGTCAATATATATATATATATATATATATATATGTATATAAATAAAAAGAAAGAACAGTAAGATATAAAATCCGGTGTTCTTATAGATATTTTATTTTTACAAAATAGTGCTCAATGTAAATTTACAGAGCATTAATATTATAAATTAATTGATTTAAAAAATATGGTTATTTTCGCTACACAGTTCCAACCATGTTTCAAAAATTTTAAGCTAAAATGGAACTAATTTTTTTATTTTTTGCAAAAATAAAATTAAAAGTTTTTTCATCTTCAAGCGATTTTTTTGAAACATGGTTGAACTGTAGCGAAAAATAACTATATTTTAAATCAATTAATTTATAATATATATATATATATATATATATATATATATATATATATATATATTTTTTTTTTTGCTTTCAAATGATTTCATTTTTGGGAAAGTAAAAGCGTATTTTCTGTTCATTATAATTCCTGCATTCATATCGTTTTTAATCTGCACATTAATCTAAAGCACAAACTTACGTAGTTACATCAAATAATCCGTAGCCCAGTCATGAAAAAAGTATTTCTTTTACACAACAGATATTTATTTTTCAGCATAAACCACTTCCTTGTCAATGCGCTTAAACCATCACTTTATCATGCGATTACATTGATAGAATATTACGCTTGAAATTTCTGATCAACTATCAGTTAATAACACTGACTGGCTATGGACTTAATGTTCAACCCTCGAAGATAAAAATAAAAAATTAATATAAAGACATTTTTTAACATTTCACCCGAAGGAAGGCAATAAAGTCACTAAGACGCAAGGGGTTAGTGAGTATTAGAGAACATGAAAGAAGAAAAATACTATAAGGAGGAAGGTCAATAAAAGAATAAGAATTAAGAAAACAGAAGATAACGATTGACATTGCATTTAATTTTTTTGAAGAACAAAGTTTACTGGGAAGCAAGATGCCAGAAGAGAGTTCTGCAAGGGTAATAAAAGAAACTGTAAGCATAGAACTAACAATTACATCTTGCCATTTAAGCTTTCCCTTATCTTTTCAAATTCAATCTTATATTAACGTCTTTGATGAAGACGACTATCCTAGACGCTATCATATCATAACTTCAAGATTGTTATATAGGAATAAAGTGTTGATGCCGACACTTGAGTTTGAACATAGATCGTCAGAGAGCAAACACAGGCGATCCTATAATTGAATTAAGAAGATCACGTGACCATAGAGGAAACGCATATATAGGATGTCGGGTGACGTCTAAATGATCGGTATTTCTATTCCGTCCTCTATTAATATATGGAATACTTTTCTCTACTCTATTCACTATACTATTTCTCTTTTTGGATCACTATACGAATTACTGTTCGAGCAAGTATTATCGAGAAAGTACTATTAGTGTGAGTGCTATTAGAAGGCATATTGTTTAACGGAGCTACTATAGTTGTATCTGCGATTACAAAGTCTCTACTATAACAATCATTACGAAAGTAACAACGAGTATTCGTTGACATCACAAAAGTGGCAATGAGTGTTTGTTGACATCACAAAAAAGATTTTGCATTATTATGGTTTGGTTTGTTTTGTTTTACGGCATATCAACCTCAATGGGTTATTTAATTTTCGACAAAGTTTTTATTGCTGGTAATTTTTTTTTCAAATATATATAGCTAGTAATTTTTTTTTCAAAAATGTATTGCTGGTAATTTTTTTTTTTTAATTTATTGCTGGTCATAATTTTTTACAAAGTACTTCTGGTATTAAAACTTATGTTTACACTTTCATAGTGTCTTGACCCCAGTTTGGGGATTAACTATTTATCCATAGTTGGGACCCTGACAAGTGCTATCACCTTGGGTCAAGGTGGAACTTGGAACATCAACAATTAAGAGATGGTTCCACACTCCTCAAAACCTCCTGATCTGCGGTTGGACGCAGTTTATCTTTTTTACCCAGGACGCGGATGTAGTTTATCGTCTTAACCAGGACAGCATTATTATGAAATTGTTTTCAAGAAATCATTAGTTTTATATAGTACAACGATCCATCGTTTAAAAAAAAGTGATAAGTCTGCGGTGAACCGTACTACTTTATAATAAAATCGCTTCCACAAGTCAATAGAGAACGGTAATAGTTATATTAATCGTTTCCATTTAAGAAGCATTTACCATTCATACATCGAAGCCTTAGCGAAACTGTCGGTTGAGGCTTATAAGATCTTTTTTTTTTTCTTAAAATGTTTTTTCAAGAAAATAGGTCTCTCAGGTCCATGGCAGTTTTCTTCCGAAGCTTTTACTTAAGCTGATAGGAAGAGTTAACATCATGATTCTATTATTATTTTCCCCTCGAGTTACATGTCCTACGAAATTTAGTTATTGTCATTCGAAGTCTTCAGGTGATGTAATTTTTGTTATATGGTAAAGCTCTTTGTTTGCGATTTTGTTGCGCCATTATATAGGGTCTAATGAAAGACTTTAAATCTAACTGATTGATTCACTTGAAGCCATTTTTAGTCATTGATCTGAGAAAGGGGTTCCATATAGTTGATAGTTTGGACATTTCTGAACGAGTTGGACACCATACATGACATCCGTACCAGCTGATTTAAATATATAACTCAAGTAATCAGGTTAATATTTGAATGGATAACCGTTTGAAGTCTGATATATTTTAGAAGCTTTCTAACACTTCCTGAATGATCAAAATCACACGTCTGCCTCGTGGTTAAAGTAATTCTGTATTTCCTATCAGCCACAGAGGTCAAAACTAAGTAAAAAATAAATTTTGAATTTTGATTTATCTAAGCAGTTAACCTAGCCCATTTGAAAGTTTACCCTAACAAAATCTCTTTAGTACTGTTTTCCTTTGTATTTCGCTCTTGTCGAACTGATCTTGCTTTACTAGTTATCAAAAGGCTCGCTTGGGTCGATTAGCTTAATAGACATAAAATAGATGCTGTTTAAATCTAACTTCAAATGATTTCAGACTTGAATCTACAGAGGTAAATGAGATAAAATAAGAGTTCTAAATGAAAAAAAATAATTAATGGTTAGCTGTTAGTTTCTGCGAACACCCGTGTAAAAGGATGACTAATATTTTGTTTCAGGTGCCTAATCAGTTATATTTCTGTTTTTTCAACACCCGCAGAACCAGCCAAATTGCTGAGTGAACCCTAGTTAGTTTTGGGGAGGGGACTCACTATGTGACTTGATATGTATTTGAATAAAGCCAGTACGCTCAAGTCTTCGGTGAAGATGATCTGTGACTCCGTGTTCACACAACCACCGTCAGCGTCCAAACGTCCACTCTGTATCACTCTCAAGGCAGGGGTAAATATGTAGTATAATTTTCAAACGCTTTGCATCTGTAACGCACAACCGGGATCGTTTCCTCGGGCTGAAATTATAAAGAAGTCAGTCCTATGAAAGATCGACTCTGGTGATCTTCAAATCCATGTTTCATGACCGTTCTAGCGACTCAGCAACATTCCCATAGGATAGAGATGCACAATAAAATACAAGGTGTAATAAAAAAAAAAAAAAAAAAAGGCGCCTCTGTGTGAACTTATCTCGATGAGAATGTACCAGAAAAATGGATCGGGCCTGCCAGTGATAATGACAACGTACTGTTGAAATGACCACTAGGTTCACTTAACTTGACACTTTATGTTTTCTTCTATGGGGCTATGTAAAAGGACATACTTATACTTCCACCTCTACCTATAAGCCTAGAAGAATATAAGCAGAAAATCATTAAGGCCTTGGAAAATGTTACGCAAGAGAGTGTCATAAATAGTGCGTATTTTGAACATTTGTGAAGCTTTTTGAAATTGGTTATAAAATCTACATCTCTTTGAATATCTTGTTCAAAATTTGATAAATAATAAATTCTTTTGTATCTGTCTCAAGGACACATGGAACAGTGGATAAAGGCGTTAGTTAGATCCAGTGAAAGGACCCAAAGAGTGTGAGTCCAATACCTGGTTAAGGCAGTGAGAACTTGGTGAGGGGAATTAACAGGATAACTGATAACTGACATCGATTAGACATGGCATGTGGAACTAGAACAGTCTACGCCAGTGAGCGAAATAAAGGGTTCAGTTCGACATTCCAACCACCTGAAGATGGTTGGAGCGTACAACGGCTGAAACCTTGTAATAAATATGGCGACAAAGATGAGGACAATAGTCTGAATAAAGTAAATAGTGTAAATAATTCTTTTATTGGTCAAAATGAAGCCTCACTAATTTCGTTTGACTGGGACACGTAGTGGGGGGACTCTGTATTATTAGAAATCATTTGAATTAAAATTTGAACAACGTATTCTGTTCGGCTGTTCTAGAAGACACACCGATCGCAGGTTGCAAAATTGTTGCAAAGAAATCGAATATTGATTAGATACCATTTGTAGAGTGTGACATTTACTGGTCTTTAATTACTGAACACATTACTAACATGCATTGGTTTATACTGAAAAACATTAACTTGCATCGTGTGTATTTTAACAAAGTGTGTATCGTGTGTATTTTAACCAAGTGAATCATAGACAATCTTTTTTTTTTAAATAACGTTCACAATTATCCAAGCAGTATCTAAATGAGTCGACTTCAGTTACTTCGTAGAATTAATATGACTGTCTGCATATATGAGAACAAATTTATCAATCTTTTATTACTAACTGATAATTATAGTGTAACCAAGACATAAATGCTAAAATAAGCTAAAAATATGCAGTCGAGTGAATATTCCAAGAAATGGCCTGCAGGAAGGAATATTAATTCTCTACATGAAGACTTCTCAGAAAATCTATATCGAAATTATCAATAATGAAATAATTGAAGAAATTAATTATTTATGCGTTATGTTTGCCACAAATTGATTTTTTTCCACTGAAAGGAATGCATTTCCACTTGGCTGAAAAATTTAAAGCTGTTGCTTCAGATTTGCTAAAACAGTTCTAAATATAGTGTGCTCATTACTTTTCAATAGGGCAGATTTAAAATCTATACAATTGTACCCATGTCTCTTGGCTCCAGAAAAGACTGTTTTTTTACAGTTAAAGAAATAACCATTGGATATAAAATGGAAGTGGCCAAAGTAGAGATGAAGATAAGTATTAATTTCTTACAGGTGTAAGTGTTCGGTGATCGATATTAAATAAAAGACAAGAATTAATATTTTATAGAATATTTCCGTGGAAATAACGCTAGAGTAAGACAAGGTTCTTTTGTGGAAAAGATGTAGCGTAGAAATAATAAATCACCCAGAAACCTGCATTGGCGCATTTGGGCCCTATCAAGATTGAAATAGATAGATAGATAGATAGATAGATAGATAGATAGATAGATAGGAAAATACTGAGTTATCTTGCTAGCAATATTATAATTGATATATACGAATTAAAGAGAATAAGAGAGAAATAAATAGATAGATACTTGCGGATGAAAGATATATATATATCTCGAGAGAAAGAAAGATAGATATATATATATATATATATATACATATATATATATAGATAGATAGATAGATAGATAGATATATAGATGATAATGAACAGAATGATATATAGATAGATAGATAGATAGATAGATAGATAGATAGATAATAATGCGAATGAGATTTATGTATATATATATATATATATATAGATATATTGATAATGAACAGAATTAGATAGATAGATAGATAGATAGATAGATAGATAGATAGATAGATAGATAGATAGATAGATAGGAAAATACTGACCTATCTTGCTAGCAATATTATAATTGATATATATGAATTAAAGAGAATAAGAGAAATAAATAGATTGATACTTGCGGATGAAAGATATATATATATATATATATATATATATATATATATATATATATATATATATATATATATATATATATCGAGAGAAAGAAAGATAGACAGACAGATATATATATATATATATATATATACATACATACATACATACATACATACATACATACAGATAGATAGATAGATAGATAGATAGATAGATAGATAGATAATGAACAGAATATATATATATATATATATATAGATAGATAGATAGATAGATAGATAGATAATGCGAATGAGATTTATGTATATATATATATTGATAGATAATGAACAAAATGAGATAGATAGATAGATAGATAGATAGATAGATAGATAGATAGATAGATAGATAGATAGACTGGCCAGAATATAGAAACTATATAAAATGATGCAGTTGTATAAAACTGGAAGCCTTTAACCCAGTGACAATTGTAGCATCCCCATATCAAGAAAGATGCCATTCATGTCAACGTATTATTTCTTATTAAGATATCCAAGCTGAATGTTGGTTGTATGAAGAAATAAGTTACACGCCTTTCACGCCATGCTCGAATGATTCATCCTGCTGAGTTTCTAATTTTCTTACGTCATTAAGCTATACCTGTTAATTATCCCAATCACGGAATTCAACAATGTTTCTCCTTCCCTAATTATAACACCTGAATTGCCTCTCACAAATACCTAATCAGTCAAGGTAATTAAAATCACAATTTAATTTGGCAAATTAAAACAAAATCAAACAAGCATGTATATATATATATATATATATATATATATATATATATATATATATATTAGAGCCATTGATGTCTGTTGGATATATATGTATATATATATGTGTATATATATGTATATATATATATATATATATATATATATATATATATATATATACATATATATATATATATATATATATATATATATAATGACAAACAAATACTTTCTGGTTTCTGGTCGTCGAATCTGACGAGTTAATTTAATTTATTATCCCACTTGTCGTCGAAAATCCCAAAGTATTTTTCTTACACACAGTTTTGTCTTTCATTCTGATTTGAAGAATACGTGGTCAACAAATGTCAGCGAAACGCGTCGTTTATTAAGATTTTCTATATTTTCTCGAATAAATTATACATCCTACACATAATTGTGTTATCTACTATAATGTGTTATCTACTATAATATGTCTTAAATAGTATACTGTGCAAAGAATGACTCCAAATTCTGGAGACTGTTATAATAAAAGAGAAGCAGCCAACATTAAATAAAAATCTTTCTCCATCGGAGACCGAATATTGAAGCGTGTTTAAAAGAAATACATAAAAATTTAGTTTGGCGTTTATATGACACGTCACCTTGAGTGACTTGAAATTCAATCCACCGAACTTGAGATCACTGGAATTAAAAAAGAGTTGCGAAAATATACACAGAAAAATCCTTCTAAATGAATGTAGCAACATTCGAAAGTACTCGGGAAGAAAATAATATATATTTAAATATGAACATTGGAAAATTTACCGATTAAAAAAAAAAACTAATTCGGAAATTTGCAAATTTTAAATAAAAAAGGGATAGACAGATCTTGTCCATATTATTGAACCAGATATTTTTGAGATAATTATTGCTGACGAGATAAACCTCATATATATATATATATATATATATATATATATATATATATAAATATAAAATATGTGTCCTCCAACAGCAATCAAGCATGTATCCTACACCGAACCGTCATATAGCCTGATGTGCTGTACCATAATTATCGCACTTAATCCATTTCATAATATATGAAGTCATTTGTTTACGTTAAGATGCGCTTCGAGGAAAATATGGCCGTTCGAGAGAAATCGTGGGAAATTTGTAGTTTAAAAGCAGTAATTTGACATTGCTAATCACAGGCATCTTCTGTAGCTAAATTGTATAGCACGTCAGGCTACATATGATGGTTCAGCGTAGGATACATGTCCGATTCTTGTCGAGGGACACATATTTTCTGTGTAATTTTTCGAACATTCAGGTAAGTAAATGTTGTTAATATTGTTTATCATAAACAGAGCATTTGCTTAAATATTTGTATCTATAAAAAATAACGTATAAAGAATAATTATATTAAAATAATCGGTTCAGCGATGTTACATATCAAAGTAGAAATTTTGAAAATGTTCACAAAGCGCGCATATATACACACACACATCAATAATATATATATATATATATATATATATATATATATATAGGCAGAAAAAGATAAATATATATATGCGTGTGGCTGTGTTTCCGCCTGTGCGTGTGATTGTGTGTGTGCAGTCAGCGTACAATTTAGATACATTATGAATACATAAACAAAGTGAAGCATTAGACTGCACACACATACAATCACACGCACAGGCGGAAACAGAAGCACACGCATATTTATCTACTCTCTTTTCTGTTCCCATATATATATATATATATATATATATATATATAGATAGAGAGAGAGAGAGAGAGAGAGAGAGAGAGAGCGAGATTGAAATGTCTGTGTATGCGCGCCTTCCGTGTATATATATGTAAGAACATTTTCAAAACTTTTATTTTGATATATATATATATATATATATATATATATATATATATATATATATATATATATATATATATATTGTGAAATATAGCAGAAATGAAAGTCAAGTATGTTTGGTAATGTGCCCTTCTAAACTTCATATAGTTGCTTTAATTTCGGGTGAAAATAAAGACAAAATGTGTCCAACATTTGGATATTTTTTATTAAGCTGTTACTTGATCTAACCTTTCGGTTCACATCAGCCATCTTCAGATTGGTTATACGGACATTTAAACAAAGATATTCACCATCAAAAGGTGATATTTTGTCATGTTGACATAGAAGACTGGTATGCGACGATAACGGTCGCGAAATAGCAGACGCAAGTTGTAAATTCATTTCACCCGAAATTAAAGCAACCATACGATATTTAGAACGGCTTATGATCAAACATAAAAGACATTCATTATCCGTTATATTTAAAAATGTATGTTTACATAATGATCTCCTGCCCCAATACAATACATACATACATATATATATATATATATATATATATATATATATATATATATATATATATCGATAGTTAGATAGTTAGATAGAGTGAGAGAAATACAGAGGGAGAAATGAAGGATAGAGATAGAAAAAGATACACACGCACACACATATATGTTGTTGAAGATATTCGTATATTTATGGGTTAAGAGTTCTGAACATCGGGAATAGAGACTTTGTAGATACAAACATATATATATGTGTGTGTGTGTGTGTGTGTGTGTGTGTGTGTGTTTGTGTGTGTGTCCGTGTGTGTGTGTGTGTTCGTATGTTGAGAGAAAGAGTTTGATACATTGTAGAATAAATGAGTACATTTTTTTTCCTCGGAAAATCATGAAGGTTTACCGGAAGTATAGGAGACATGGATGGATGACAAATATATTTCCTGCCGAAATGGAATGTTACATTTCTCTCCTTATCTAGATTTTGGCATATCTGGAATAAATTTGGAATGTCGGTACGAGAAAAAAGGAAACTTATAAGAAAAACGAAATAAAATAAATACGTTACATAAGAAAAAAAAAAAAAGAAAGAAAGAAAGAAAGAAAGAAAGAAAGAAAGATACAAAAAAAAGAGATTTCTGCGATATCAAAGAAATATTAAAAAATAAAGAGTCAGCATATTTTATGATCTAAGGTTACTGGGTCACTGTGGCAACTGACACTTCCGTGGTGTCGGTTCCGACAGAGTTATCGAGTCTAGTCCCGTTCGCAAAGTATAATATTTGTACATACGAAAAAAAGCGGAATAGCAATATAATCTGAAAGATCTGGCGATTTCAGTTCAAATTACACATGTTAATGACAATGTTCTCACTTTCCTTTCTTTGGGATAAATCGATATTCAAACGTACGCTGTTATTGATCCTTTTTGAGTTCGATCCTCGCTGGCTATCACATGTGTCAGGAAAAGCCAACATATAGTTTTGTCATTTTTAAAAATTGCTCATGTCGTTTTAATGTCATAATTGCTAACAGAGAAGAATGATCTTTTTTATCGATTTCCCTTTAAGAATATAAAGTGAAAAATTGCCTACATATGTATTCGAGTCATGTTATGGAGTGCAATAGGTAAACGTTCAATATTCTACTCTTGCCGCAGGACAATAGAGAAATGCATGATGGGAAAAATGAGACAGAGAAAAGCGTATAAGCGATATGTGGAAGATTGAAAACACGAATAACTAAACAAATGAATCTGTCCTAAATTTATTCCTATTATACTGAGTTAGGTCATAAAAAATTGGTCAACGTCCATTATATCTCTTAAAGTTTCCCCGCTTCTCGATTTTACTCATCTCTCTCTCTCTCTCTCTCTCTCTCTCTCTTTCTCTCTCTCTCTCTCTCTTTCTCGACCTGAGGCATTAGGATCAAGTTCTGCACAAATGCATTCTTAGAGAAAGTCAGATCAAAGAAAAATCCTTAG
>CAHIKZ030005514.1:785000-800000 GCA_903632075.3 Acanthosepion pharaonis | reverse complement strand
TACAGAATTTCCATATATTGCCTGTGATAAATTATTCCGAACCAATTCCCTATCGCGATTCTGTATTCAGAAACAAAATTTTCATACACTTTATTAATATAAATGGACTAGAAGCTGAAATATTTAGCATTTTCTGCACAAATACAAAAATGATACGCAATCATATGGATGTTAATTATTAACGCATGTGCAGGTGTGATTATATATCACATTATATATAACTGTGTGAGTGTCAGCATATAGAATTCTACATACATACATATATATATATATATAAACAGTCAAAATAGATAAATATACATATTATTATGTGTATAAATATTAACTTCATACGCAGATACGATTAGCTACTGCCATATTCATATATATATATGTGCGGGTGGGGTGGGTGGTGTGTGTGTGTAATTTGTGTGTGTGTGTGTGTGTGTGTATAAAGAAATATAGTTTTAAGGTGTGGGATAAAGTGCTCAATATCAGAGATAGGGCCTATGTAAATATATATATATATATGTGTGTGTGTGTGTGTGTGTGTGTGTGAACATTGAAGTCAACACTCAGAGGCGACAGGCTGTTTCATGCTAGACGCAATCGTCAGGCCGTCTGTGTCCTTTATCAACAAGGTCAAAATAAACAATGAAGCGGATACTCAATAACGATACTTTTATATATATATATATATATATATATATATATATATATATATATATATATATATATATATATATCTGTTAAAATGTCATGTCAATGTTATTTTCCTTTTGCGTAATTTAGACGACAATCTGTCCATGCAATATATATATATATATATATATATATATATATATATAATTTTACAAATTTTATATATTTATATAAATATTTGTCGCATATATACGCATTATTTTACATATATACACACATATGCTCGTATATAACCATATATATATCGAAAATTATATGAATACACACGGAATAATATTGACACACAAACATAAACAAATACACGCACTTACACACAGCTATAGATAGATAGATAGATAGATAGATAGATAGATAGATAGATAGATAGATAGATAATTTATGGTATGGGTCGATCAATTCGTAAATAATCCTGTATTCTTATATACATACGATCGTAGTATATAAATTTTCACGTATATATATATATATATATATATATATATATATATATATATATATATATATATATATGTGTGTGTGTGTGTGTGTGTGTGTGTGTGTGTGTGTGTGTGTGTGTGTGTGTGTTTGTTTTAGCGCCGAATATGTGTGCGCCCAGTTCGGACTAATGTCAGAAGAGATATACTCTTAATGGAGAAGAACCCACCCTTACATTGTGATGAAGTTATTACCATACACCTACTAAGAATCAAATTGCATCCTCAAGGGAGACATGATGTCATCCGTTGTTTTTAAAAAGACTTTTAGCTGCTCTTGCTGAAAGCGACAGTCTTACGTAACTTACACCAACAAACTCTGCAGGAGAAGTTTAGCAGCCAGAGTCCTCTAGTGAGGACGTCAAAATGATGCTGAAAGACAGCTCGCGGCGAAAAAAATGCCGTTCAAGATGTGCTGAATCGTTGTGTCTCTGAAAAGTGACAATCAGAGCAGAAAATGCGAACATGTACCGCAGCATTGCCGGATGAGTTGGGGCCGTCAGGAGCAAGCCTGCGTGTCAGCCATAACGAGGTGCAAACAGACATGTTCCATCTCGCTAATAACGCTATTTGTCAGAGGAAACGATGCTGAACAAAACTATACCACACACCCACAAAAAACACGCACACATGCATGCATGCATGCATGCATACACACACACACAAAGTCACATTATTTCTAAAGTAGTGGATTTTTATTTAGCAATCCAATATATATATATATATATATATATATATATATATATATATATGCATTGTTGATAAGCCCCCCCCCAGAGGCGAAACGTCCGTCCCGTGCTGAGGATTTTCTTTCTAGATTCGATTAATTATTAGGTGATATATATATATATATATATATATATATATATATATATATATATATATATATTTATAATTGAAAATTACTTTGCATACGAAATTGAACCGATATGAAATTTTATACAGGAATAATTGATATCTCAGACGAAAATAGATATACTTTTAATAAATAAATGAAGCGTCTAGTCAAATATGCTTATCTACTAAAAATAACGTTTAAATTGATATAAACGTTATGAATAATCAAGAGTGGTCTCCCCTTGTTTTGGTATTCTCCTCTTTGGGAGTGCCATTTCTGTTTACTCGGACTATAAAAGGTCACTATAACCAAATCTTTATTCTCAGTTGTATAAAGCTTTCCTAACTTATAAAACTTTTTTCTATGTACATTTGTCATTATATATATATATATATATATATATATATATATATATATATATATTAAATTAATCCTTAAATTTAACTAATATTTGCTATGATTTTGCATTAAGCTCTCTGCATTACATCCTTCTTGGGATTATCCATACGGATTACCAAATACTTCTTTAACTATCTAAATACATACACACACACACACACACATATATATATATATATATATATATATATATATATATATATATATATATATATATTTTTTATGTTTATACATTCTTTTTATAGATACAAATATTTACGTAAATGTTATGTTTATAATAAACAGTATTAAAGAACATTTACCTGTCTGAATGTCTCTTTAAATTTTTCACACAAAAAAATTCGTCCTCCGACAGGATTCGAACCTGTATCCTATAAGGAGCCGTCATTTAGCTTGACGTGCCTTTAACCGATTTGGCCACAGAGGAGCGTTCGGTTAGCAAGGTTGAATTTACTGTCTTCAAACTTCAATCTTCCATGAATCTCTCACGTATATTCTTATCTGCTCAAATCGCATCCAGATGTAAAGAAGTGACGACAAACATTATGAAAGTCCGACAATTATTTAAAGACATTTATATTCATATATATATATATATATATATATATATATATATATATATATATATATATATATCTTACTATATATATGTATGTATACATGTAGTTGTATATATATATATATATATATATATATATATATATATATATATATATATATATATATATATATATATATATATATACTATATATATATATATATACTATATATATATATACATATATATATATATATATATATATATATATACATATATATCTTACTATATATATATCTTACTATATATATATATATATCTTACTATATATATATATATATATATATTATAAATTAATTGATTTAAAATATGTTTTTTTTGCTACACAGTTCTAACCATGTTTCAAAAATGGAAGCTAAAAGCCACGAATTTAATTTTGTGATTAAATTAAAGACATTAGTTCCATTTCATCCTCAAGCTGTAAATCTACATTGAGCACTATTTTGTAAAAATAAAAATATCTATAATTATATATCTTGCTGTTCTTTCTTTTTATATATATATATATATATATATATATATATATATATATATATATATATATATATTCCACATATTTTCTTTTCTCAATAAAAGTATATTCATGTATCAATAGTCGTTTACAACTGATGCACTACTAATTTAAACCGTTTTTCTTCTTTTATATACCGTGTTCCCACCCGTCGTGCGTGATCATAGTGCTTCGCATCTTCATGACATTTGTAACTCTAAGCAATGTTTTCTACTTACAATCAATCCCAGCCTCCTCTGCTCTGCATTCATTTACATAAATTCATTAGTTAGATTATTCGTCGCGCCTCTTGCATTCAGTAATTCCTGTGAGTTTACGTGAGTATTAAATTCGTTATGCCCACTTTCTTCATTATGTGTGCCGCGAGTTTTAACTCTTTCTTTGTGCATCTAACTATAAGTTTTACTTTTCGCCTCCATTTTCCTTAAAACTACTTTGCCGCCCAGGTACGTTGTTTATATTCTCAGCATCCTTTTCCAGAACTGCATCGTTGTTGCCTCAAGTCTCGACTTCACCTGTCAGTTAATTGTCTAATATTCACTGCCATGTAGAAGGATATATATTACATAACTGTTAGGCAATTTCTCTATGTTTTATAACTTTGCTTTGCCTGTGGAAGCCATCTTTTCCTATTCCAATACGCCTTCGGCAAGAAAATGTTAGTAAAATTACTTAACAATGAACTTCCACTCCGATATATATATATATATATATATATATATATATATATATATATATATATAGAGAGAGAGAGAGAGAGAGAGAGAGAGAGAGAGAAAAGAAAGATATTTTAACTGATTTAATCTTCGCCAAGGTGATAAATAAAAGTAATTATTTTGCTAAAACTACCTGACCACAGAAAAGGTGTTTTCAGAGATTGACTTCTCCAGTTGTTTACTCATCTCTTTTCTATAAACGTGGTATTCGAGTCACAAGATATTTTATGAAGATGCTTGACGCCTGGACCGAGTGCAGGGTCCTGATTTCAGGCCTTTTATCAATGACATTAGGACTGTATGTATGCATGGATGTATACATATAGGTATCTATACATACAATTTCTCGAACGGATTAACGTAGTGACACCACAAATACCAAAATGGACTGTGCCGAGGTGGCTTAAACATTTTTTAAACAAATATTGCTCAGGTCCCTTTGGCACGTCGCCATTGGGGACGGCTCAGTCGTCAGGGATTAATCATATCTCCCTCTCAAAGAAGAAGTATTGATTTTGTTGCTAGTCTTATACGTCTCA
Source organism: Acanthosepion pharaonis (assembly GCA_903632075.3). Taxonomy (NCBI): domain Eukaryota; kingdom Metazoa; phylum Mollusca; class Cephalopoda; order Sepiida; family Sepiidae; genus Acanthosepion; species Acanthosepion pharaonis. The sequence goes on along the minus strand of CAHIKZ030005514.1, from coordinate 795,244 downwards.
AACCTGGGTCCGGAATGCATCTCTATATATTAAGTTATTAAATAGATAATTATAATTTTAAAAAAAATTATATACCTGCCATATCGTTGTTTAAGGACATTTTGAGAAAAATAATAAAAGCCTTGCGATTCAAAAGAAAAAGAATCAAGATGGCCTCCTCTCTAGTTTGCCTCCTGTTTTTAAATGTGTATATAAGTTAATCTAATAAAAACATCGCCTTTATTTTATCTGAAAATTTGCCAAAGCCATTTAATGCCTACTTTAGTGAGAACAGAAAGACAAATGAAAGAAGCAAGTATATACAAAAAATGTTCGTGCAAATTACATTTATTTGACAGAGAAATAATGGAAATAGCGAGAAACAACTTTTTGATTCAGACATTGAAATTATACGCCAGGAGATACAATGATGTTATGTTACAATATTCTGTCGTAAATAATAATAATAATAATAATAATAATCAGTCCCATGACTGGGTGTGGTCGAAGGGTTTCTGTGTATCTGACCACATGACAGTTCCCTCTACCTGTCTAGGTTGAAAGCCGGAAAGGTATTCATTCCTGAGTACCGTTCTTTTGGCAGCTAGACATGGTAAAGCCCTTTTGTCTCCAAGTTAAACCGCAGCAAATGTTTCCCCCAACTTGCAGCTCGTTTTGGCCACGGTATTTGATTCCATTGGAAGGGACCCTCCCCACTGACATTTGATTTCGATGTTGGATGCCTTCCGCCCAACTTCGCCGTGTCAGAAATGCCTCGAATAATATACAATATTCTTACGAGAGTTTGCATCGTTTTAAAATCATTGTCGTCAAAATAAGGCTAGTGTGTCTCATATTCAGAAAAATACGTTACATTTGAAATTTAAATTTAACCCTTTCAGTTTAAAAAAAAGTTGTTGCTTTTTTCTCATAAAATATTTTCAGGAATTCAGGAATATTTGATGAAAAAGAAATAAAACGACTAACAATTTTTCCATAATCTAATGATGTCCGTGAAGTAATTAAAAATACATTTTGCAAAAGAATTATTTCTATATGAACATAAGAAATGTTTTAAAAAATAAATGTATAGTTATATCATCGATATGATTATTTTGTGGAGAAATTAGAAACTATGTTCATTTTGCTTCTTTAAAAGTTTATTTTTCTTTAACTTTTGCAACAAACATCAAAAAATGGATCTTTATTATGGAGGTGAGCGCGAATGCAGTCATCACATTTTTAAGGTGAAGTCGAAATAATGCTACTCTTCAAGTCAAAGCCTTTTACCAACATTGTATAAAAATGATTCCTCCCTGATTTGCTATTAATTTTGATACGAAAAATGCAACAAACAAAATTCGGACCATTATAATAAAGATTATTTTTTCTTAATAATAATGTTAATTACTCATGCTCTTTGAGTAAATATATATCCTATGAGTAATATATGCTCTTTCCATCTCTTTTTTGTCTGTCTGCTGTCTGTCTATCTATCTATCTACCTGATTCTGTTCATTATCCATCAAACTGTGTATCTGTTCTACACACTTTCTGTCACTCACTCATACATCCGAAAGTATCTAACTCATTTTTTATCTATCTATCTATCTATCTATCTATCTATCTATCTATCTATCTATCTATCTAATTCTGTTCATTATCTATATATGTAGCTATTTATATGATTCTGTTCATTATCTATTGAACTATATATCTATCCGTTCTAGCAAATTTCTTCAACTATCTATTTCATCCAAAAGTATCTATCTATCTATCTATCGCATTTTGTTCATTATCTATCTATCTATCTATCTATCTATCTATCTATCTATCTATCTATCTATCTATCTTCGCATTTTGTATTATCTATCTATCTATCTATCTATCTATCTATCTATCTATCTATATATATATATATATATATATATATATATATATATATATATATATATATACATTCATATATATATATATACATATATATCATTTGTTCAATATCTATCACTATATATATATATGTGTGTGTGTGTGTGTGTGTGTATTTCATCCTCAAGTATCTATTTCACTTCTTTTCCCTTTCATCCGAATATGTCAATTATAATATAACTATCAAGATGACTCAGTATTTTTATGTCTGCCTATCTATCTATCTATCTATCTATTTATCTATCTATCTATCCCATCTGTTAATCTCTATCCCAATCTCTTCCTATTTCTGTCTTTTATTATCTATGCCTCTGTTCCGCTGTCTTTGCCTCACTTTTTCTTTCTCTCTTTTTCATCCGTTATGGAATTTAATGGTTTACTTCTGTTGTTGACTGCACGTCCCGCACATCTCAGTGGTTGAGTGAATGAGCATAGATTATTAGATTTGAGGTTCTATTCATGCACTAGGATTAATGGAAATTGCATTTATTGAAGAAAAGAGAGATTTCGATTTGACAGCCCACACGACTTTCATAATAAGCTCCATACTTTGTTGACAAATTAGTTAAAGTTCCGCTGACAATACTTCAAAGAGTAATATAGTGATGTGCCACATTCAACGAATGGGAGAGAGAAAGACAAATGAACTAGAAAGTCTTCGTCAAGGCTGTTTATTTTTGTTTCGAAATATGTTTTATTGATTGCTCGGATCAATGCTCGGGATCTAAGTCAGATTTCAGTTTTTTGCGCATGAAAAATTGATATGGGATTGGAATCTTTGAGAGGGTTTATGAGATTTCATGGATTTCCGGAGAAAATCCATCGACATTCACAAAGCTTATCAATTGACTTGATAATCTGGTAATGGATCCTTGGATGTGATCAAGATCGAAGCACCTGGATTTAGAATTCGGTAAACGGACAATCCAATAAAACAAGTTGAATAACCAAGATTGTATTTTAAGCTAGTAGGTGGGGGGCGAAAGGATATTTGGCTTGAACGCGAATTATGCTTCGCCGTTTATCCAGACAAATGTTGACGGCTTCAGAATAATAATAACTGACATTGCAAAGAATCTCTGGGAGAAAAATATTAGAATTCTATGAAAATCATCTGCAATTCATTTATGAAAGATGTGATGTTTTTCAGAAGCTGTTTAACTAATTTATTTTATTATTTATAATTAGAACTTAGGCAAAGCTTAAATAAGTACTTATTCCCTTGCTAATTTAATCTATTTATACATTTTGCAATCTCTTTATCTATGTAGCTACTAGCTGTTTTAGTCAATTTCTACCTATATCAGTCTCTTTCTTTCTTTATATTTACTCTCACTTTTCTCTCTATGTGGTTCAGCCAGCTAATATCTATCTATCTATCTATCTATCTATCTATCTATCTATCTATCTCAGTGTGTTCTTGTCTATACATTTATCCATATATCTACTGAATCATTAAAAAAAAGATCAACTCAGTTATAAACTGCCTATCTATCTATCTATCTATATATATATATATATATATATATATATATATATATATATATATATATATATCAGTGTGTGCATGTCTATGTATTTATCCATATATTTACGGAATCCTTAAAAAAAGATCAACACAGTTATAAAACGCTAATCTATCTATCTATCTATCTATCTATCTATCTATCTATCTATCTATCTGTCTGTCTGTCTTTCGCAATTTGTTCATACCGGGTGTAACAGTAAAAATGTCTAATTGTTAGATTAAGCTTTGAAACCTTGTATCTTAAAAATGATTAAAGATATATTACGGGAATTCTCTGAGATTTTCATAAGACTATTGAAGTCTACTTTGAACAGTAACAATGTATAATTACTTTACAAACCTGGCAGGAGAATCGTGATGAAGCGATCATAAACGAAAATGACATATTCATCATTAATTAATCATAGCTAAGAATCAAAATCTCATAAATGATTTCGATTAAGTTCAAATATATATATATATATATATATATATATATATATATATATATATATATATATATATATATTATTCTAGGATCATTTTGAACTTATTCAAGGTGATCTTTGCCTTCTCTAAATTTTTAATTTTCTGTAATGGAAAGTAATTGGAGTAATAAGTTTCCTCACATGTTTGACGTACGATTTCATTTTCAAATCTGTTTGCACTGTGCCTTCGATTGTCATAGCTAAAACACCTTTCCCACTTACCTAACGTCATATGAATTTAGAACTTTTCTAATTGATCTCTTTAGCGCTAAGTTGAAATGATGATTCTTCTTCCTGTTGTGACCGCCTGATCCAGTTTTACAACCAAATGTCCCCCTTTTTTAAACTTCTTCACGGTTCGCTTTGGAGTCAGAGGATGAATTTTAGTACGATTACTGAAGGCTTGAATGATTTTTTCCTCTCACCATTGCTCAGATGGGAAGACAGTGGGGCTGACATAAAACGATTTTAACCTGTTCTCGTTCTAGCTGAATAATTCAAAGGGTTTTTCAATGATTCTCGCAACAAAAGCTGTCACGACGACGAAACGTTTTATCTGAAAAAAAAATTAACTCAATTAGTTTCGTGGTTTTTTTTAAATATTAAACATTTTGTGGCATAGACAATTATGCTGTAACATGATTTGGACAATTTTGCTGTTACAATCGTCACACACACACAAACACACACACACACACACACACACACATATATATATATATATATATATATATATATATATCGCGACACATAGGAACTGCAAAAAATGTCAGGTTTTTCGCGTTAAAAGGCTTTGTTTGCGTCATTAGTATTAAACATTTTTTGTGTGTTACTTTCAAAACAGAGAGTAAAAAATAATAATGTGAGCAGACAACGAGCTTGTTCTTTCTTTCCCATCGACCCACACATGCGCACGCGCAAAAACACTTTTCTTGTGTCAGTTTGTAGATTAATGTAACGTAACCAAAAGTTGACAAAAAAGCAAATGGCCGAGAGTAACTCTTATATAGACGTAGTTAATGTAATCATCTCGAAAGACCTTGTTCACATGGATGTTCAGTTTTGTAATGCCATGTCTCTTCAGGACGTAGATCACGGCTCTTCGCATATACATTTATTTATTAAGTAAGAGTTTCTATGATTCCTTGAAAAAAGTGGGGTTAGTTCACGTCGCTTTATCCAAGGTTTCAAATTCGGATTTGCCCGTCTCCTTGACTGACTGACTGCCATCTGAGTCCAGAGTGTTCAGACAACTTTGCAAATTATTCCACAGATAGGTGGGAAGGAAAGAATGCATTCATATATTTCTCAAGTGTATTAATGCTAAGTGAACCCAACAGTCCAGGGTGAAACTTAACACGGCTTTGCCATTCTATTTTTCGCATCGATAACCTTTACACTTTGCTTGTTTCGTTCATTGCTTGAAGCTAAATGCATTTGGTCTCGGGACAAACTTTCTACTATTCAACAAGTATTTATAATCTATGGACGAGCATATCCTAAAAAGATATTTCTCCATGTAAGTATAATGAGGGAGGCTATGCTGATGACATAGGTATTCATATTTGGAATAAGTATCACTTTGAACAGAAAATCAAAACTCTCTACCAAGTGTTCCAAGAAATAGGACTCAGAATAAACCTTTCCAAATATAATGTATGATCTAGTATTAGAATGAATCCCTCATCAAAATTCTGGGTGTATTTTTAGTAAATACTAAACCGTTCAAATATATCGTTGGATGAATTAATCATCTTGAATTGTACCATTTTGAACAGAACATCAACATCCTCTACCAGGTATTACAAGAAATAAAACTCAAGATAATCATTTCCCAAACATAATCTATGATCTAGAATTAGAATAAAAGCAGCGATTGCACCCTGAATCCATCATCAAAATTCTGGATGTAGTATTGTCGGTTGGCCTTTGAATCCGAAGATGACTGTCGTATCTGCCTCTCATCTGTGAACTCGGAGGTGGCTTCGCAACCCCAAGCTTGAGTCGCATAATCTGGAATAGAGGGGGCACTGAAAGTCTATTGTCATAATCACTGCTGACGATGTCGGTGTATGGATTATTTGTATCAAATTTAATATAGATGATAAGGACATTGAACATAAAGTAGGCTGCACTAGACGATGTTTTGCCCAACACCGCAAATTGCTACAAAACGAAAACATTAGCCTAAAATCTCAAGTAATGTTCTGAAGTAACCTCGTCAGATCGAGAATATTTTATGTGGATGTTTTACATAGCGACAAACTCGTTTAAAATAACTAAATTGTCAGCTATGTACGACCTCTTTCTCAGATCAGAAATGATGATTAGAAATGGCTTAGAATGAATGAACCCTGTAACTCTTAGGACTGTTATTCTCCAAACGTTGTGGACTGGCGCTACATAATCACAAACAAATAACTGTACCAAATAAAAGAAGCCACATAACTTAAGGACTTTCAACGACAGAAACAACTAAAATGGATATCACAAGTAACTCGAAATAATGACATAATCAAGATGTTGACGTTCCACACGACTTGGAACAAAAAGTTAGGAAGGAAACCCCTATCAATACCTGAAAGAGTTATAATAGGGAACTTATGGAACCTATTTTTTCGAAAAAAATAGTTAAAATACTATTTTATAAATTGTAAAAGAACTTAGCACTGAGTAAATGAATGCCGAATGTTTCCTTATAAGGAAACGGCTAATAATTAACATTATTCCTTTAACAAAATATATACATTAAGGCTACAAATAAACACTGAAAAATTATTTTCGCTTTGTGTAATGGATTATTTTTCATAAGTTTTCAATTTATTAAATAAGGCTCTGTCCGTACCAGGACTAATATTTTTCAAACACTTTCAACTTCATTGATTATGTAAGGTTGTAATATGGTTAGATGAGGAAAAGAGTAAAAATGAAAGTAATATAAAGGAATAAAAATAAATATGTCATGATTTCTTTTCTCCCGGGTAAAAAGACCTTATATCAGATTTGGTAATAAAGGCTGTTCTAATAACTTGGACCGATTTTAAATGTGATGTTTAAGCATCTAATGATTTTGTTTTCTTTTTCTTTCAGATTTAACAACTTAGGTCTTTGGCAATTTCAACCATGGAAACATTAACAATCAGTTCTCGAAGCTTATTACGAATATGGACATTCAAACAGAAATACATTTCACGCACTTCGCGATTTTTGATCAACATAATCGACCAACCGAGAGTGTAATTGAAAACGATGTAATGTTGTTGTGGAGAGGTTCGATTCTTGCGCGCGATGACGAATAGAGGTGTCTGGATTTTCGGCCACATTCTCCTACATTGCAGCAATGTTTTCAGCTGAACGGCGTAAACGAGTACGCAATGGTGTTTTCACGTCTGCCACCGACCCTGTTTGTTTGAATTTACAAACAATTTTTCCAGTTGCACTCTTGAAATTTTAACACGTTGTTTGATCGTTACCCATTCCATGGTTGAAATTGCCAAAGAATTAAGTTGTTAAATCTGAAAAAAAAAATCAAAAAAAAAATCATTAGACGCTTAAAATTAATTCACATTTTAAATCGGTCCAAGTTATTGGAACATACTTTATATTACGTCAGAGGGAAATTTAAGCATGGGGAGTTGACAAAACTAATTTTAGATTATGGCTGTTTTGTTTTGTTTTGTGTTTTTTACATTTTATTCTGTTTTATTGATATTGTCATTTCATTGGTTTACACAATGTTTTGTGCAAGAAAAATGCTGACAGCTAGTTGATTTAAATGAACGTCTCAGCTTACTGTAGTTTAAAAAAGAATCCATTTTCCCTATATTTTCTTAGCATATACCTTCATTCGATACATACATTTCACTTTGATATTCATGTGAATATATGAATAAATATCGCAATTTCAAGATAGGTACAAGGTTAAATGCAAACGCACAAAGATGGTCTGAAAATCCTAATGAGGAAACCTTTCGTTAGCATAGTAATCATATGAATTTTCTAATGCCATCTCTTTTCAGAACTGAAGCGGTTATGACACTCCACAGTTTCCTTTTCTTTATTATCTGTGAACTGTCAGGTATTCTTAAAAATAATAGTGAAGTGGTTTCCCATTGCCTTCTATACGATTTTGAATTCAGGATCTACCATTTCTTACATTGGATGCTCTCCATGATAAGAGATCCCAACCTACCTTGCTATTTAAAACCATAACTGCATATCCTTTGTAAGCTTAAACAAAGTTTATTTTCTTGATATATAACCTCGTTCTACTATCGTTTACCTAAGCTTATTACATAGTTATTCGATGTTTCCTTCTGTTTCTGTTCCTCTTCTGTATGTCTTCTGAGTACCAAATGTTTCAATCCCTCTTTCCTTATTATGTTCTAGAGATCATAACCGATTTTTTCTGATTCTAGATGTGTCTTTTTTGTTTCCATTTAAAAAAAATAAAGCTTCCTCGTTGCTCACATGATCTATTCATGTTATTCCCAGCATCTTTCTGCATAACAATATCATTTTCTCTCAAGTATCCTCTTCATCTGCAATAAGATTGTCCAGCATTCACTGCTACATAGGAGGATTGCTATTGCATAGCACTTCATCACGAAATCAAACAAAATGTCCCTGTTTCTTAATACGTTGTTTCGCTTTCAGGAGGCATAGTTCGCTAACTGCTATATATTCTGTCTAATACATCAGATACGCATTTAAAAATGATAAGATTAATTCAAATATAAAACTGAACTTGAAATTGAGAGAAGATAAAAATCGTTGTCTGTCTAATATTTTTCATATGCCCTCTTGAGCAGAATCCAGAATATAGTATAATGAACGGATATTGAAATTTTGAGAAGTGGAACGGTCCAAGAACTTTACAAGACCCTTACAAGAATTACAATTCTGTTTCAAGAATCATGAAGCGTTACCCAGCATTTCTAGCTAGCTAAAAATGCTGATAGCTAGCTAGCTAGATAGATAGATAGATAGATAGATAGATAGATAGATAGATAGATAGATAGAATGATGCAGATAGATAGATAGATAGATAGATAGATAGATAGATAGATAGATAGATAGATACATTGCTGATAGATAGATCGATACAATGATGCTGATAGATAGATAGATAGATAGATAGATAGATAGATAGATAGATAGAATTATGCTGATAGATAGATAGATAGATAGATAGATAGATAGATAGATAGATAGATAGATAGATAGATAGATAGATAGATTGCTGGTAGATAGATATATACATACATACATACTGGTACACGCGCACACATATATGCATGTCTATATACAGTTTGTCGCTTAAGGCGTGAAACTGCCAATCATCATGTGTGTGTGAGATAGCCTTTCTTGTTCTCTATATAAGTATATCTATATCGATACATATGAATATGAGATAATGATATATATATTTTGTATATCAAGAGCAGTATTGTGGAAAATATTTGCTTGTGGCGCGTTTTGCCGTTAATGACTTCATCGGATTAAATGAATTAGATGACCTTGCGATTAAGGTACTTTTTAGACATTCGCTACGACGTAAATAAGAGATTGCTTTAATCGCAAGGTCATCAACGGGAAATTTACGCCCTGGCTCTTACAACATCTCACCATTCCTAGAAAATCTTCTAATATCACAGTGTGGAATACCTACTTACAAATGTAATGGAAAGAAAAAGACTCTAAATGAATTCTGCTGATATATATATATATATATATATATATATAAAAAACTAAAATTCTAACCTCTCTGACATGCGCATGTGTAGTCCAACCAACATAACTGTAGAATAACAATACAATAAACAGCACTTACCGGCGTAAGGGTCCCAGCTAGCGTCCAGCTGGCAGACAAAAATAAAGCAGGTTGTAACTTAATACAAACCCTGCAAACTAACTGATGAATCAAGCTGGTATTTATATAGAAATACCTCCACACATGTACCAGCAGCCAATCACAGCCCAAGCAATGGACTATCCCACTCTAGCACAATGAGATGCTCCATGACACCATAAATAGCTCTCTTAAGGTTGAGTTATTATTCACTCAGCTTGCTCCACAACTGAGTGCTTATCTTTACCACGTGATTGTTCAACAATAACAAATCCAGTCCGATAAACTGCTGAATGACAAAACAAAACTAAACAAATATATGACTATATGTAAAAACAATTGCCAACCTAGATGAAGATTTTGCGCTGATAGTTGTAGATTTTCTTCCAGAATTTTGATATAGTCTACAGATTTTATTATTCTTCTTATTGCAATTAATTGTACAGTCCTTCTTGAGCGAAAACAACCCCAAAATATCATCGAGCCGCCT
>CAHIKZ030005514.1:735000-780000 GCA_903632075.3 Acanthosepion pharaonis | reverse complement strand
AGGAGTGGAAATGGACGAGTTTAAATTTGACAGATATTGGTTCAGAACATTCTGTGTCATTGTGGTTAATTTGATTTGCATAATAAATGCAGACAGCCTTTATATTTCTTTAATGAGGTTTCTAGAATATACTTTTTAAAACATAAATGGAGCGTCTACTCAAATATGAGTATCCACTAAAATATCCTACAATTTATTATATATCTATATCTATATCTATATATGTGTGTGTTTGTGCGTGTACATTACCTTTATATATATATATATATATATATATATATATATATATATATATATATATATATATATATATATATATATATATATATATATATATTTCATTTCTCCAGCTATGGGTAAAATAGCAGGACAGACTGGGTTCTATAGCCTTGGATGGCAACTGGTCTAGGAGAAGGACAACTCTGAATTCAAAACCTGCCGAGGGTCGTTTGGGAACCTTGTGGCATGCATTCGGTGCACCAGGTTTCTGTATTTGTCCCTCCAAAAAGTGTGGCTGGTCCTGCACAAGGCCTTCACCACTATAAACAAATCTCATGTGACGGTGTCGGGACGTCGGTTTCCTGGGACTTATCGGCCTGACCTCATACGTCGAACGCGACGGGAGAGTCGATTATATATATATATATATATATATATATATATATATATATATATATATATATATATATAAGTGTATTCCATCATCAATTGTTTCGAACAAGACCAGGATATTCAAACCCACGGTAACGATAATGTGAAATTTCGAAATCGCCCAGCCATCGACGCCTTCCAGAACGTTCCATCTACCAAATTTCATACATAAATATGTACGTACATGAGCTTGCTTGTGTCTGCATCTATCTATCTATCTATCTATCTATCTATCTATCTATCTATCTATCTAGTTCCACTGTTCTCTCCCGAACTTAGTATGTTTTATCTATCTATCGATCGATCTAAAAGTGGAACTTAGGGACTGCGTGTCGAAGAAGAACATTAATTATAATATGAGGTACAGAAAATTTGTCATCCCAAAGAATTTCCTATTCTAAAATCCAATCAAACGACTAGACATCACACTTCATTTTGGATTATCTTCTTAATTTGGGTTATAATACTATAACGCCATTTCTTGAATGTTTTTGACCTGAAGATCGTATTAAAACCTGAAACTGACAGTTGCCAGGCAGTGTTAATTCATGTCAAGACAACCTCTCTCTCTCTCTCTCTCTCTCCACACACACACACACACACGCACACACACACACACACATATATATATATATATTTAGGGTTTGTAATAACTGACTAGCTTAATCTGCTGTTGTATCTATTAAGCAAGGTATAATCAATTGGAGAATATATATATATATATATATATATATATATATATATATATATATATATACAAATGAGAAAAATTTATGTTCTAATAATCACGTGTGCTTTTGTGTGAAGCAGATGTTTTCAAGCACATGAATTCTGTGAACTAGACATGCAAATATTTCTGGAATCAGTAATATTTGACGAATTGCCAGCATCTGGAACGGAAATGCTTGAACCAATCACCCAGGAGGGATTCATGGCTGTTCTCGATTAAAAAGCGAACTTTCTTTGCTCCCACGTCTCGCCTTTGGAACCTTCTCTCCCGGCTTCTTGCTGCCCTGTCTCCTACGATCGTCAAAGATTTAAATTCAGCGAGAATCGCCATCTTCTGCCGGTTATTTTATTGTTCTTTCACCTCAGTAACGTTTTCACATTTTCTCTCACTCTCAGTAATCCCATGTATCTTAGTGGCTTTATCGCCTTGTTTGCGGTAAAATAATTAAAAAAAAATGAATTTATATACATTCATCTAAAATATGAAATGTAAAAAACTAATAAAACATTATTCTTAAAACAATTAGAAAATTATTTTATTTTTAGCAAAAGCTGATATTTAAAGTAATCCGGGAAATTTACTCAGAAATATTTCCGATTCAACAGAGAAGCTTAGTAAAACCATTTATGATTCCGATTCAAATATATAATTTTGTTTTAATGTCAGTTTTTCTCAACTATTCTGAAAGGTTCCCAGGCTGACCAAGATGAGTTCAAAAAGATGTTTGATCATTTGGTCAGAGATTGGGAGATTAGTTTGGCAAAGGAATTTTCAATATGGCTTGTTATATATTTTTGGTTTATTTTATTTTCCTTTTTATTTTATTTCTTTTGAATAATGGTTTCTTCAAATATAAAACTCATCTATGAGGGAAGAATCGGTCTTTGTTATCTTCCTTATCCCTGTCTGACTGGGGTATGCTGCTTTATTTAAAAACCTTTTTAAGAAAAATTGCTGCACTCTAAGAATTTATGATAATGTTCCATATATTTCGATGACATCGAATTCATATGACAATCCTATTATAACAATGCATATTTCTCCGTTACTCATTAAATTACTAACTTAACACGTGCGTTACGTCCTGCTTTTACCTCAGGGAGCATTTCGTTTTGAATGCGAGGTAAGACGGGAATAATATATCCTAGATGATGTTTGGTTTTAGAGGAAAAAAAAGTATGCATTACAAGAAGAAAGAAAGAAACAAAGAAAGAAAGAATAAGATCGAAAGAAAGAAAGAACGAGAAAGAAAGAAAGAAACAAAGAAACAAACAAACAAACAAACAAACAAAGAGAGAACGAGATAGATAGATAGATAGATAGATAGATAGATAGATAGATAGATAGATAGATAGATAGATAGATAGAACAAGAAAGAACGAGAAAGACAGGCAGAAAAAAAGGACGAGAAAGAAAGAAAGAACGAGAAAGGACGAGAAAGAAAGAAAGAACGAGAAAGAAAGAAAGAAAGAAAGAAAGAAAGAAAGAAAGAAAAGAGAGAAAGGAAGAAAGAAAAGAGAGAAAGGAAGAAAGAACGACAGAAAAGAAAAGAAAAAAGAACAAGACAGAAAAAGGAAACAATAATGTTCTCATGCATTTCTTCAGGGAAATGGAAAATTTTGTAAGTTTTGAATATTTTCATTTTTAACATTTTATTCCTTTAAATAATGTCCTTTTTACAGGTACTTATATTAATTAGGATATTTTTTTTTGTATTTTATAATTGTGGAACTTATATGGATCTTATTCAATGATTAAATTAAGAATTATGAGTCATTAAGAAAATCAAAGACGAAAAAGGTAAATTTTTCACGAGTCCTTCTCGTAATAATGATTTCCGTATATAAGAGAACTTACTAATCCAAAGCCTGACATGAAATGAAATTATCTCAACATCATAATCCTCCTTCGATCTCCCTATTGTTGGTCCAAACTCCATTGACAATCCCTTTCCAACCTGTTCGGTCCTCCATTGCTGCTCCCAGATCCCTAATGTCCAACCCTGAGTCTCGTGCTATGGTTTCTGGGAAAGAGAATTTTCGTGAGAAAACACTTCCAGAAGGATGCCATAGAAGTAAGAAAGTGACAGTTTCCCTGCCCGCTCGTTGGCAGTGGCCGACAAACTGTAATCGTTTCTGTTTGAGCTTAAGAGAGATTGGTGTCAGTTCTCCGTAAATTGTGTTAAGCATTGCATGAGATATCCAACTGATTGCTCTAAGTAGATTTGTAATATCATATAGATATTCCATCTATATGTTTAATATTTACCACTGAATTAAAGGTACTAACTAGGAAAAGGATTGTGTTGAAAATAAGTATATCTTGTGAAGAAATAAATGCTCTTTCCATTGTGGCTCTCTAGATTTGTTATTGTAAGTACTTGTTTTAGCTTGATTTTCATCTATTAAATTCCGTTTAAATTCACAGGGTTAAAATATATATGTATCGAATAAACTGAATGTAAACTGGCTTTAATTTAAGTAGTTTAATGTAACATATCATTCTTTCGTTTATCTCTCTCTCTCTCTCCCTCTCTCTCTCTCTCTTTCATTCAACAACTTATCTGTTTATTTCATTTACTTCTTTCTCTCTCATTCTCTCTCACTTTCTCAAATCATCTATTTCTCTTTTTCATAATCTATATTTCTTCTGACAGACAGATAAAAGGAACTAGGAATAGATAGATAGATAGATAGATAGATAGATAGATAGATAGATAGATAGATAGATAGATAGATATTATCAGCCTCAGATCGGTAGGTAGATTGAGAGATAGATTGCATCGGACTAAGATCGACAGATTTCATCGGACAGAGATAGATATGATGAGACTGAGATAGATAGATAGATAGATAGATAGATAGATAGATAGATAGATAGATAGATAGATAGATAGATAGATAGATAGATTTAATAGATAGATAGATGATAGATAGATTTAATCGGACTGATAGATAGATAGATAGATAGATAGATAGATAGATAGATAGATAGATATTATCAGCCTCAGATCGATATGTAGATAGAGAGATAGATTGCATCGGACTAAGATTGATCGTCGGACAGAGATAGATATGATGAGACTGAGATAGATAGATAGATAGATAGATAGATAGATAGATAGATAGATAGATTTAATCAGACTGATAGATAGATAGATAGATAGATAGATAGATAGATATGGTCAGACTCAGATAAATACCTAATATTATCCTATAAAACAATACGACCTTATATATTCTATAAGTATATAAATATATAAATATACACATGCAAACAAATTTCCCTCTATGTAAACATGTAGGGAGTAATTCATTCCTATTTCGAGAAGCTTCTTCATCAGCCGGAAGTTATGATCATGATATTTTTCAGGCTTAACTCTCGTAGGATACGATGTCAGGGTGTCAAGTGAAATGTGCATAAATAGTTATTTTTGACTTGCACGAAATATTATTGCCCAACGATAACTATAGCCTTATGGCTCTGTTGAAAAAGACAATTATCAGAAGAAAAACCAATTGCAAAAGAATATAAAACATAGTACCTTATAGATAGATACCTTGTGTATTCTTGCTTCACAAATAAGCGTGATAGGTATCAAGTAAAAGGCTAAATTGTCAATGATTTTATAAACGGGGCATTCAAATAAATACGGGGATCTTCTTTTTTCTGAATACACATAAAATAATTTTCAAAATCAGTGGATATGAGTGCTGATAACGTCGAAATACCAACTTGGTCTACATCAAGTTCACAAAGGGTTGCTTCTATTTTGAAACTGAAAACTTTCGCCTCCATAACATTTTAATAAACTGAGAGATTCAAGTAAATTTCGAATTTTATTAAACTGGGATGTCCAAGTAAAGAACTTAATTTCAAAATTGTAATAATCGAGAAGCAAGAGTATACAAACCCACACATCCACACACATGTACACGCTCTCTACATCTCTTTGTCTCTCTCTCTCTCTCTACACACACACACACACACACACACACACACATATATATATATATATATAAAGTTGTAGCCTCTGTCTGTTTGTTTGTTATCGAACTTCTCCGAGGGTTTTGGAGATATAACCCCATAACCATATATATTCTTAAACTAATATCATTTTCTTACAAAAAATGTGACACGCAGCAAGGTGCGGGTTATTCGACTAATACACACACACGCACGCACACATATATATGTAATAATTTTTATATATTGAGATAAGGATTTTTATATATCAAGGACAATTTGGGAGGAAAGATGTATGACAAATTGTTACGCGTTTTGTACTTAGTCCGATGAAAACGCATCACAAACAATTTTCCCCTTTGTCATATATATATATATATATAGATAGATAGATAGATAGATAGATAGATAGATAGATAGATAGATAGATAGATACGGAGAGACGAGTTAGATCTGTATCATTCATAAGTCTATTTGCATGTGGATGAATGTAATGAACTTGACTGGACTTCAAACTCTGCTCTCCGACTTATTCCGAGCGGCCAGCCGTTACACCATCCGTACATCCGTCTAAATGAAAAGAGATGTCTATTCAAACATTTATATTATTATTATTTAATCATAATAATAATAATAATAATAATAATTGGTGTATCGTCGAGGTGAATGTTACACGGACAAGAATGAGTGCTTAATATATTTATGCGGTGCTAACGGATACATAAAAAAAAAAAATCAGAACAATAAGTTACAAAACAATTAACAAGATAACTTACAAGGAATAGAGGAGAGTCAAAAGCTGTATAGCCAAACGAAGTAAGATCAGTCGGAATATTAATCAGCTAAATATCAACTTATTACTCAACTGTTCTTAACCATAGACTATTTAAGACTATGAGCAGTTTATTTAGAAGATTACCGAAGGGGTGCTATTTACTCCACAACAACAGCAATAATAATAATAATAATAATAATAATAACGTATTCACTTTCAACGCTATTCTCTATATGTTTATGTCTGGGTATATATATATCCGCTGGGACTGTAAACAATTTTTATCAAACTTCAGACGTTGCTTTTATATCAGTCGAAGATAACTGAACGTGCTTAAATAGATAGATTTTTTTTTCATATTTAATTTGGTCAAGGAGGTCGATAAAAATTTCTAGACTTTATCTAAAGACTCGGAATTCTTTATTTCTTCCCCAAAATATAAGCTTCCAAGAATACAGTAAGAATCTTTTAGGCTTCTGATTAAATCAGCGCCAGACTTTCACTGGAATCCATTTCGCCGAGGACTTGATAGACGTTCGACTCGCTCACCGTGTCTGTCACTCGACGAACTGTAAACAGATCCTACACGCCGAATCTATGGTCGGCATATTAGAGAAAATCGTTCTTGTGCTATCTTTGTCCTGTTCATCTATTGTTGAAGACACCCAAAAAGACGATTGCTTTCGACAAAACAGGCCCACTCAGTTGTGAAAGAATATGATCTTTTTGTAAGCAGGTTAACACAATTTGCAACCAAGTGTAAAAAAAAATCGTAACGGCCTTGCTAGTTTCCTGACGGTTTATCGGATTGGAGTGATTCTTGCAGTACAGCTATTGTGTAAGGCAAGCGCTGAAAATAGAAGTCGAGACCAAAAAGAAGCAAAGTACCTTGTTTAGGGTGCTCGCCTTCGACCGCGTATTAGCGCTGATGGGCGACATTGCTGCTTCTTTTATGTCGATGAGATTAGAGAGTTTTGGTATCAGGGGCGCCCTTGCCACTGAATTCCGTACATCATTAACATCTTAATGATTTTCTTTATCTCAAAGAGTAAAAAATGGCATAAAAGACAAATACATAGGTATAATTATTATGTGGCAAACACATTTTTCATTCTTGATGTACGAACACATATTATACATGTAAAAAACTGTCAAATAAATTAGTTGTGGGTGAAAACGCAGTGGGTAGATCATTGGACTCGAGATATAAGGTTTACAAGATAGCGAGACTTGTTCATCGTCTATATTCACCGAAAATAAAGAAAAAAATCGTTTAACATCAAAAGGAAAAGAGAATGTAATCATACTTACCGTTAATTGTCTCATTATCTGTGAGGTATTCTAAAAATTATGATACCGAAATAGTTTTCTTCTGATTATTGCCATGATCAAACGTATAATGTTATTGTTTTAAACAATAAGAAGAACTCGAAAATAAATCTCTCACGTTCGGACTTCGTCTTTTATTATCAATGAGTGCATCTATGGCTTTGGGGGCTTTCTCTGAACGTGGATTCGTCTTCTCGCATTAATTTTAGGCATTCTCTATGTTTTTCTCTTTCGGATAAGCCTCATTTTTTTAATCATTTCACTCCAAACAAGGCGATAATGTCACTAAGACGCAAGGAACTACTGAGAGTGGAGGACAATAAGATTTTTGGTGGGGAGAAAGGACAATAAAAGAACAGAATTGAGGAAGACAGCATCTCACGATTGGCGTTGCATTTAAATGTTTGAAGATTGTATGTGGCAGTAAAGCAAGAAATCAGAAGTGCGAGAAAAGAAACTATTCGAATAGTTGTTTGTAGCGATTCCACCAGTCGAGGTGGAGAGCTTATTAGAACAATTTCCACGGAAATATTTATCACATTGGTGGGAAAAGGAGTGGAATCGAGATATCAGAACTGATAACAATGCAGACCCTTTTTTGAATTTGTTCATAATCTCGAGATGTATAGACGGGACACCAGAGCAGATATGGCAGAAATATTCAATGCGCGGATGAATGGCAGATTTATAAATGTGCCAGATTGATTCTGAATAGAAAAATTGCCTGACACGACAAAATGAACCAAGATTCTTAACACAAGACCTAGCAATTGTTTCCACTTCATCTCAATAAAAAATGTAATCTCAAGAAAGTACAATGATTTGCTCTCCAGGAGATTAGCATCAGCCATGTTGATAGAGGACAAAAATGCTTGTCTATGGTGATTAAAGGATAGCAGTTTCGTTTTGGAGGCGTTAAAATTTACAAGCCATTTCTTGTCCAAGTTAGCAATTGATTGAAGCTTATTTTCGAGAGCAGCTGCCAGGTCTACCTTGTCGGGCTTATAGGGCTTTCTATTAAGACACCAGTAAATAGCTGTGTCATCTTCCTCTCAACTGGTTGTCCCACTTGTGCACATTCTGAGCGCAATACTCCGATCACCTACTTATACCCTGTCGAGGAACCAGTGATATTATGGGAGAACTGGTGGCAAGGAGGGCATCTTCCTGGTCAACCCACTGATACATCTGGCTTCTTTGATACTGTCGTGTGACACCGAGAGCAAAGTTTCTTTTAGTATCACCTGAAGTATGTAGCGGAAGTGGGAGTCATCACATATCAGTTTCTATTAGTATAACGGTTCCTTAAAAACATTCAATTTTATACTAGTTTTGCTCATGCTTAAATTAGTTCATAACTCAATTTTACCAAATAGCATCATTTTTTGTAAATTTGAATAATTATGGCGAGGAGAGACATCATTGTTTAACAAAACTTTCTATTTTTGCATATTTATTTTATATATATTTATTGAATTAATTTTCTATGCAGACGGCTTGCTCCCAGTATATGTTCCCGATTATTTCTATATCCTTCCCAAAAGATTATTTCTATATCCTTCCAAAAAGATTATTTCGATATCCTTTCCAAAAGATTATTTCTATATCCTTCCAAAAAGATTATTTCTATATCCTTCCAAAAAGATTATTTCGATACCCTTCCAAAAAGATTATTTCGATATCCTTCCCAAAAGATTATTTCTATATCCTTCCCAAAAGATTATTTCTATATCCTTCCAAAAAGATTATTTCTATATCCTTCCAAAAAGATTATTTCGATATCTTTCCCAAAAGATTATTTCTATATCCTTCTAAAAAGATTTTTTCGATATCCTTCCCAAAAGATTATTTTTATATCCTTCCAAAAAGATTATTTCGATATCATTCCAAAAAGATTATTTCTATATCCTTCCTAACTATGTTAGGACTTCTAACAGTTCTTTTATCAAACGCTTTTGCATAATGAAATCTTTAATAGGGAATTGAAAGAATTAGCGACGTACACATGTGAGAGATGTCCCTACCGTCACTGACAATACATTAGGTAAAGAACTGGAAAGTATAATAAGGAAGGTGGGGAGAATTGGAAAATCGAGTCATATTTGAAATACTCCCGACGACAATATTACTATAATCACCAATAATCTTGATGAAGAATTGTCTCTCACTTGATCTACTATAAAATTCAACATTTATGATCAGGATGAAATCTTGATGACTAGAAACATAACTTATATCCATACATTTTAACCCCAAACCACTACATATGTATATATACACACCCATACACACACGCACACATACAAAACATATATATATATATATATATATATATATATATATATATATATATATATATATGTATTGCACACCCTTACTATGTAAGAATGATGGAAAAACTAAATAAAAAAGGAAATTTTCTTTATCTGTCATATTCAACGAAACAAGTTTAAAAGATAATATACGTTAACACACACACACATACATACACACACACACACACACACACACACACATATATATATATATATATATATATAAAGCAGATGATGTCTGTTTTTTGCGTGAGTATTAGTCTGTGTGTATGCAATTTATGCACGTCCAAATTTCTCGACCGATTTCGATGAGATTTTACACATATATTGTAAATTGATTAAGTTCGGTTAAGACCATAATTTCAATCTCCAGACCCCCTGGATTTAGCAGAAACATCGATAAAACTGAAGGTGGGTACGACTTTTTGCAAAAACAAACTTACACGCGAACAAATTTTTTACTGGATGAGCTGATGTTCTTTTCACTTAATGCAAAACATAGCTAATGTTAGCATATTTATATAGTGTTTGATAGTTTTTTCTGAAACATTTGCTTCACAAAAAATTGCTAAAAACTGTCAAAAAACTTGAATAACTTACTCAATTTTTTTATCCGATTTTCTTCAAACATCTCGGAAAAATTTTGCCATCATGCAAGAAATAAGATAGTGATCGCTACCCCGTGTATAACGAAAAACCACGAAAAACAGTGGAAGAAGCCCGTTTAAAAACAATTTAAACCCACGCAACAACCACAAAAGGTTTTATCAATGGGATTCATTTATTAAGAACAATCAAACACTTACGAAGGACATACCGTAAAAAGATGACGGTAGAGGAGTAGCTTATTATACCAGCGGATTACGAATACAAGCGGGGACGCGGGCAGGCATTTCTCGACAGGCGCGGGGGTGTGGTTATACAATTGTTATACACCCCAGGGTAATGCCGAGTACCTCAGCTATATATATATATATATATATATATATATATATATATATATATATATATATATATATATATATATATATATATATATATGAAAAAAATATTTATGGGTTAAAGTGCTCAATATCATGTATAGACCGTATGTAAATATTAAAGCGGATATTAACGTCAACACCCATGGCCTGACGATTGCATTTAAGCATGAAACAGACTGTGGCCACTGGGTGTTAAATTCAATGTCCACTTTTATATATATATACATATATATATATATATTTATGTGTGTGTATATATATATATATATATATATATATATATATATATATATATATACAAAAATTTCATTCTACCTGCCGGAGGTGACCTAACGATCGAAACTTAGGTCGCGTGGTAGCTTGAGTTTTGGTGTTCCTAATTATATAGATTTATGATCGCCTACATCATAAAGTCACATGACATTCAAAAAATTCTAGTACTATGCAGTGCCGATCTAATTTGAATTACTAATACATTTATATATACGCATACAATACTAAAAGAAAGAGAAAGATATTTGTATCTGCTTATATAATGGCAGACGAGTTGGTTTTAAATTATATTAGCATGCAGTGTTTATCAAATTTTCTTCTCAAAAATGAAGCTCTGATAATAACCCTGCGTCCAAAATGAGAAGTTACATTTTTTTCATGAGAGAATTGTTGGACTCTACATTCACTCTCCATTTAATTAATTCCAATTTTTTAATCGATAATTTTCCAATCTTATCCTCGTGATAGAAAATGCAATGTCTTATAAAATAATGAAAATTGTAGGAAAGTAAGTCATGAGTAGGATGATAAACTGCATCCGGCGGCAAAGACTCTAATCGGAATATTCGAGATTTTAAGAAATGTGGAAAAATGTCTTAATTGCGCTTTATTCACAGACTCACCTTGTTAGGGTCCCAGCTATGGAAAAATAGTGAACTCCCATAATGCAAAATACTAAGGAAGTATAAATATAAATTTTTATATTAAAAATACCAGCAATACATTTTTATATAAAAGATGAATAACAATACATATAATAAAATTTCCAGCAATATATATTTATCTTTAGTTGAAAAAGTACAACTGCATTCAAAATATATATTTTATACTTATTTTTATACATCTTTGGAGGCACGTGGACTAATGAATAGCGGCACGGATTGAGGAATCGGAGAGCCGAGTTCGAATTCTAGTCGAATCCATTACATTCACTTACGTACTAATACCCTTGGGGAAGGTATGATTCCGCTTCTTTCCCCCCTAGCTATGGGTAAATAGCAGAACAGGCAGGGTTCTGTAGCCACGCATGGCCACTAGTCTACCGCAGAATAAAAAAGGCAACCTACTGCAGAAAACATCTGCCTTGTCAGTCATGTATCGAAAGATACATGATCGCCTAAGCGTGTATCACGCTTGGCATATAACTGACTGATATTTTTGTCATCGAATTACAATGTTATTCATGCCTTTACGATAAAACTCTAAAGTTTTGGGCGCCATTATGCCAAGAAATCATCGAAATCTGCGTCTTCTTTTCAATGGAATGTTTTTTGTTTTAAAAATTTTCAAGCTGCTTGAAGTCATAAAATTGTGTTCAAATATTTAGATTTCGGCATTAAACAACACATCATAGTTGAAATGTCTCTAAAAAAAATCAACAAACCAACCAATGTAAGAAAGTTTTTTTTTATATAAGGCTCCCGAGTTAGAGCCGTTTCCCCAGATTTGAAATATCAAAGATTAAAAAGACAAACGGTAAATTTGTAAATCCGGATTGCAATGTGTCAGATACTGTTTACAGTTGCAGCCTGAAATCCTGAAAAATTCTGAAGTAAACAAATCTATCGAATTGGCAACTTTCCACTAGTTTCCAATCATCACAGACATTTATGTATGGTGGTGAATACATTGCTGGCATCTAGTAGAGAAATAATTAATGCGTTATACACATGTGCATTCATATGCGAATGTAAATTAGCTAATGACTGCGAACAAGTAGAAGCAAAAATGCTGGTTTATTATGATTTAAGTGTAATTGAAAATAAATGTTCTGAAGTCGCCTCGTCAGATCGAGACTTTTACATGGGTGTCATAAATGGCGCCAAACTTGGTCAGAAATATCTAAACTGTCAAATGTATACAACCGCTTTCTCAACTCAGAGGTTAAAAATGACTTTGAGCGATTGAAACCTGTGGGACCATTCTTTTTCAAATCCTTGTGAATGGACGCTACCGAATCACAAATAAAGAACTCTACTAAATAACCTAAACGCCATCACGTGAGGAATTTCAACAACTACTAAAATAGACAGCACATGTAACTAAAAGAAAATTAATCGCATCATCATAATGTTGGCATTCAATACTACTTCCGACAAAAGGTCAGGAATGAAACCGTCATCAATAATGAAAAGAGCGATAACAGCTACTGTACTTGACAAACCTATTTTGCTGAAAATTTGTTTTAGTAGAGAGATTTTATAGACTTCAACTGCTTGGCAAATGAATGCTGGATGTTTCCTTATAAGGAAATGGCTAGTGTTACTATTATCATAATTGATCTACAATCCAAAACCTACCATAACTTCAATTCCACCAAGTGAATATATAAGCTAATAAAGAGAGCTCAACGTTATTTTTTCAGTCACACAACTAAATGAGAATATTTATTATGTGTAGCATACTTCTTCCATATCCCTTCGGAACATAGGCAATCATGGCTCTCCACAACTTCCAACCGACAGTAGCTTTAGCTGCTCGGTCAATGAATAGAGAATGTTTCCTTACAAGGAAACAGCTAATATTACAGTCACCATTACCATACAAATATTGTTCTTTTCTCTAGTATTTATTACTTCCGCCAGTGAAGGCAAACGTATGTTATCAACTAAGTAACGGTTTCTCATTGTGCACACGATCTGTTTCCATGGCAAATATATTTACTATTTCTATGGCAAATGTTCAGGCGAGTTACATCCCTTAGTTCTACAAATTCAAATTTTTACAGCAAAAACTCAGCATGCCACGTATGCAGAATTGGAAGATTCACATTCCTTCATATTCTATCGGTTCCCGAGAACTATTACTTTCTGCAACAGACTCCCAAGAGGATGTTGCCTCATCACTAAATTCTTAACTTCTTCAAGTCTTGAGTCAGCCGTTATCTATCCTACATTATCTCGTAATTCTTACTTCTTAAATCCTAATCTTATGTTCAATAACTTCAGTCATAACACTTTTTCCTCGTGTGGCTCTTGAGCCTTGTACTGAGTGAATATTTAGTAAAATCTCCGAAAGATTCCAATGTTAACTTAAGGAATAGTGGGCCTTCGATCAAGTAATAAAGAATAAATGTTGGAGTTGATTCACATTTTTTTTTATTGATGATTCATTATAGTCCGAAATATAGGGAAAAGTTAAAAACTAGAGTTATTTCCCTTGTTTACAACATCTCTGTAGACGTTTTTAATGACCTTTTGGGGAAAGGTGGATGTTGGTTCTGGAAAAAAAACTAAATAAATTTTGGAGTACACAGAATATTTTTTCATATCTTTTTTTTTTTTTTACATTGATCGTTCTTCCTGTACAATACCTAGGGGCCACAGACAGAATAAGAGGGATATTTATGCGGATATGTGGGGAAAATAACTGGTAACCCTTGGCTTGAATAGATTAAGATTGTAATGATCGGGAAAACATTCACTTGGGAGTCAGGTCCACAAAGCAGCGGTTCGCGTGAAGAAGCTGCTCAGGTGGAACTTATATCTTATCAATGGAGTACGAAGGCGATGCGGATGGTTCGTTACAATGTGCGTACCGTAGTGGGTCTTAGACGTAAGGGTCAGAACTGGTGAAACTAAGGAATATAGTACGTCTGAGCATTTTCCTTGGAAATTAGCGATAGAACAGCGAGAGGCTTGCAATGTTTTGTCTGTGAAAAAGGATTTGTAGGGTGGAAAATAATTTGTCACCCACAAGGACGCTTTTGAACTCTATCAAGACTAAAATGTGAAGATTGTGCAGCTCCTGTCCATAAATGGCAGCAATGCTGTATTTTCGTATCTGGGTCTTGTAAAGGTAGAGGATATCAGGCGTTGCCAGGTACTTACTGGAGCGGTACAAGGAACCGACCCTTTTCCCGGTATCTTTAGATGGATCGTATATACGAAGTTCACTTGAGATTTGGGTTGAATTTAAGGCCAAATAGACATTCAAATCACAGGATCTCTCTAAGAGAACTTCCATTCATCGTGATTGATGACAGTTCAGGGCCAGATCGGCGATGATAAAATGTAAGGAGTTTGGTTTTCGAGGCATTGAATGTAACCACCCATTTTTTTTCCTCATTGAGATGTTAGAGCTAGTTCAGAGGAGAGATCAGTTGTCTATCTCTGGTCATCTCGTGTTTTGGGGGTGCACCCATATTCCGTTGTATCATCAGTATAGATATTCACAAATGGTCGGAGTATACTCTTAGGCAGATCATTCATGTAAATTAGAAAAAATAAGAGAGATTAACTGCCAAGTTCTAGTCATCTGGAGTTCTGGAAGTAAACCCATATACTGTTGTATACTCAGAATATATATTCACAAATGATTGGGATATACTCTCAGGTAGATCATCCATGTAAAGTAGAAAGAAACACGAGAGATTAACTGCCAAGGTCTGGTCATCTGGAGTTCTGGAGGTAAACCCATATACTGTTGTATACTCAGAATTTATATTCACAAATGATCGGGATATACTCTTAGGCAGATCATTTATGTAATGTAAAAAGAAGGATGGTCCCTGAAGTGACCCCTGAGGGCGCCTGCGTTGGTTGCTAGAACCCTGGCGGACTGACCGTTAAAAATTACCTTCAGGAACCTACCTGTTAGGAAGTACTTTAGAAGTGAGAAAAATCATAATGGTTATTCAAATGCTAATACAGGAAACATTCGGCATTAATTTCCCGTGAAGTTAGCGTTACTACCAGTTGAAAATTTATAAAATCTTTCTATTAAACCAAATTATCAGAAAAACAGGTTTCTTAAGTGTTATGGTCCAAGGTTAGGACCATGGAAGAACAACACGAAACACAACAGTAGAAATAACAAAGAATATATCACACGAGAAATAATAGAAGCGAAAAGGTTAGTAAGACTGTTCGACTGGTTTGGCGTGACTGCTATCAGGTCGACTTGATTCAATACCGTACCAATACCAAATCCGTACTAATACTGTTCGTCTCTCCTGAGAGGCGTAGTATATATATCGTTCGGAAGATTTCATTCCGTCGGTCTTGCTAGGCACCATGACATTAAGTCCACTAACTGTTGTCGCTCTTTCTAGTATTGGTGAGCGCAGTGTGAAAACTCAACATCTTGATTATATCATTGTGCTATTCATTTTAGTTGTTGCCACTGTTGACAATCTTCAAGTGGTCTGGATTCTGTTATTTGGTAACGATCTTTGGGATCTTGTAGCACCAGTCTAGGAGATTCGACGAAGGACCAACAGGCTTTATTCTCTGGAATCTGTTTTCATTACTGTTCTGAGATAACGGTTGTCTATAGCTGATAGAACGTGTTGAACGTCATATTTCAAATTGATATGAGAGTTTAATCTGTCAAAGCTATTTTAGTACATGACTCGAGATCTTAGGCTAAATATAGGCAATATATTGACATTAAGTTACCCTCTTGAATTGTATGCATCTCTGAATTGAGTTCCATTCAAATTTTAGTGACAATGGCTTTAAAAGTGGCATGCTCTCTACGAATACTTTTTTTTTTTACATGCCAATTTAAATAGTTTCCTTCGCTAAGTGGGCTTACAGTATTCAACAACGCTTATTCTGTCTACTGACATTTGCTATCGATTTACCATTTTGAAACCCAATATATCAGAATTCGCTATTTTCAGTTTTCCAGTTGGTGCAATACTCCGAAAAAATGTAAGCAATTTGCCGCAGAAAACTATTAGTTGAAAATGAGTTCAGTCTTCCCTAGACACTCAGCTTTTGTGTTCCGTGGGGCCGAATACGTTAATAGTGGTAAACATCTTTCTAGTAAGGGTTTTATTTTATCCATAGTGGCGTTCTGTTCTAGATCTATTCTAAACTAGATTTTGGGAATATAATGAAGTAATAACAGAAGGTTTGTGAAATTGGAAAGGCACACACGAAATAAGTGTAGTACGGCGTTATGCCACTACATTTATTGAGCAGTAACTTTTTAGAATGAGCATACTTGCACGTATAGCACATCTAATGAGACAATGGGCACTGGCTTTTAAGGCATTATTTTCATATTTCAATTCCTCGTATCTTCTACTTCTATTTGAATTCTATTTAAATACAGAATGACTTATGTCGTAAAGCAAGGATTAAATTGCTAATTTTGCAATATCTTCATAATCAGTTCAATTCTCAAATCGATTTTCACTTTCACTCTTTTTCCTTCTGTCTTTCATTCTCTCTCTATCTTTGGGCTGAAAATTTTGTAGGCTGCTTATGAAGCAGCGATGCTAGAACTGTGATATCGAGCATTCATTTATTTCAACTGCATTGTTATATATTGGGTCTCAATTCAGCACCTGAAAATTGCGTTGTGCATGAAACTGAGCCGTTCTTCTGGTGAGAAAAGAAATGTAAATTTATGAACATATATATGTGTGTGTATATAATAAATGCGAATGTCAATGTGTCACTATGTCACACTTTTTCAGCTTTACCTTAGACGCTATAGCCTAACATATTATAATATTTTGGAATCAGGCCGATTCCGTGAGCAAATATAAAAGATTCCAGAAAGGACCTGAAATTTTTAATCCTTACCGTGATTATTTTTTACGCGATCTTTTGCGACAATTTTTTTTTTATGATAACAATTTTTATAATTTCGAAATAAATTTGGGAATAATCGAAATTAATTGCGAAATTCATCGATAGTCATCCATGAAATAAAAAGAATTGTTTGTAAGTAAAGTAAGGACATACATACGTCAAATTGTCTTTAAATTAAGTGGCGACAGAAGAATTATCGTTGAACTTTGGAAAGTTAAGCTTAAATATTAATGCAAATCTTCTGTAGTTTATTGGTGTCTATCGCATCTACTCCACCCTACTTTTTGTGATGAAGGCTCAATCAAGAAAACTTCCGCAGGACTAGTTTATAGGCCGCCCGACATGGTGGCATTTAAGCACTGTATATATATATATATATATATATATATATATATATATATATATATATATATATATATATATATGTCTATATTTATGAGATGAGGTATTATGTACATTATTAACATTATTTACATTATTCGGACTATTGTCCTCATCTTTGCCGGATGGTCGTTTGGGGACCTTTTGGTACGTAGTGTCCTGGTCTCTGTATTCGGCCCTTCAAAAGTGTGGATGGTTCTGCACAAAGCCTTCACCACTATAATCATATCATATGAGCTGGTCTCTGGCTGTCGGTTCCTAGGAACTGAGCTGCTTGACACTCATACATCGAATTCGACGGTTGAGTCCACCATATATATATATATATATATATATATATATATATATATATAAAACTCCAGACGAAATAAGTATTTGAAAAACGTTTATTGTGTGTTACCTTTATTGGCTGATCATTTATTCGGTGCTGAGAGAAAAGAAAAAGATATAAAATATATTCGGGCTTTAATTTGGGGGTCTGAGGTTTTCAGAATTGACAGTGACAGAGGACTTGCAAGACAAACCAAGCCGGTTTATCCTGGCTATTAATCCTTTGTGTAACTAGATCTTTTATAAACCTAAAATGAGATCGTCTGAATCGAGAGAGACGGCTGATGAAGCTACTAGAAATGCTTCAG
The DNA here is from genome assembly GCA_903632075.3 of Acanthosepion pharaonis. Lineage (NCBI taxonomy): Eukaryota > Metazoa > Mollusca > Cephalopoda > Sepiida > Sepiidae > Acanthosepion > Acanthosepion pharaonis. The sequence goes on along the minus strand of CAHIKZ030005514.1, from coordinate 761,411 downwards.
TCTGATGCAGTAATAATCGAGAATGTTTAATAAACTCCAGGATGTATGTTCTCTCTCTATACGTAGGGGGTCAGCCATAAGGCCTTACTTGTCAACCAGTCTAGTAGAAACACAACACTGAATTCAAAACAAAAACTAGCAAGACGAACTTGTCAAATCCTACATGCCACGGAAAACCCCATCAGTAACACCTAATTTGGTTCTATTCTCCACTTAAACATAGTTATTATATTTTTACTCTGCAGCAGCAGATAGGTCGTCATTCCACGCCCATCCGGTTTATTCTGGCCATTAACCTTTTGTATCAATGCATCTTTTATAAACTTGAAATTTGCCATTTTTTGTTTCTAGTGACAGTAATATGCCCTTAAGTTCTCAGGCCGATGAAAAACGTTACTGGACGATCAGGAGAAGTAGTGAATTCGTGCACAGTTTTTCTTACTTAATTGCTAGCAATTGCTTTCTCCATTGGATACTGTTATGTGGGAACACACCTATTCTATAGATAATAGACTCTCCCACCTATAATAAGTAGGAGTCAGTGAATCAGTCGATGTCGGACGATCGTTAGTCGAATACTAAAGTATCAGCGACCACAACTAGATTACTCTGCGTCATTACCTATTATATCAAGTTCCTAACGTTTTGTACGTCGAACCTATTTTCGGACCGACTTAGTACAAATACAAGCTTCCACTGGGAAATCACTTCACAACAGATACTCCACGCAATGTCAAACTGTGTTCAATTTGGTAAATACCGGAATGCTAGACTCACCGACCTAGTCTTACAGACCATCTCAAGTTAGTAAGCTTCCAACTGGACCACATCTTTGCAAGATTACGCAAGCTGGATAAACACCCCACTAATACAGCTTAATAACAACTCCAGTTTCATGGTCAGTGCGGCTCGTTAGCAATTTAATGGTAACGAGATTCACTAACTGACAACAAGTCGTTCGTCCATGAAGTGTGGCTTTCAATTAAGTTTTGGCCATTAGTCGTTTACTGTCTTGTGCTTCGTTATTTACGCGAAACAATACATTTGGAATAAACGTTAAGGGGAATTAAAGGATAAGGGGTATAGAAAAGCGAGGTTCAATTCTATAAGTAAATGAATTAATTTGTTCTTCTCAAATTGAATAAGAGTTGAATTAGTTGAGAACTTAATTGGGAATTTTTCGCTTAAATCTAACTAAAATGTTTTCCAGTGATCGTGATAAACATTCTGTAATTGAAGACAACGTATCAATTACAGTAATTATCTACCTCTCTCTCTCCATCTATCTATCTATCTATCTATATATATATATATATATATATATATATATATATATATATATATATATATCAGTCTGTTCATTATCTATCAATTTATCTTAATTTTATCTCTACCTACCTGTTTAATTATAAGCCTATAAAGATATTTAAATCGAGACAGATAGCAACCAACATGCCTATCTCTCATCAATGTTTGTTTCACACAATTAATATCTGATCATCTTCATATCGAGCAATGCATTTCACTAACTTGTGCGCCTTTTCTCTCTCTCTCTCTCTCTCTCTCTCTCTCTCTCTCTCTCTCTATCTATCTATCTATCTTTCTCTCTCCCGGTATATATTTATATTTATATATATACAAAGAGAGAGAGAGAGAGAAAGATATATATATATATATATATAATCGCATACATATATATATATATATTTACAATTTTCCTTTTTTCTTTATTTATTTAGATAGATAGATAGATATGGAGAGAATGAGATAGATAGATAGATAGATAGATAGATAGATAGATATGAATAGAAACAAAAGAAAAATATTCATATTATCATTTTACTGTTATACACAATCTAAAATATGCAGTTAAGCATTTTATCTAATTATTCTTTTGTTCGGATCATTTTTCTGTACATGAATTATATAGAAATTGTCCGAAAGTTCTGTATGTCCGAGCGCTTTCTGCTACACTCTTAGCTATTATCAAAGTTGATTTTATTTTACTTGATAATCACTAAAAGAACGGAAAGCACTCGGAAATACAGAACAATCGAACAATTTCTACATAAGTTATGTCCAGAAAAGAAAAAAATCATAAGAGCAAAAGAAAAATTTTAAAAAATAAAGTTAAAGTTCCGTTTCAGTTGTTTTTAACAAAACCCATATAAATAAGAGGTCGCTGCCCAAATATACATATATATATATATATATATTTATTAAAGACATATTTTTATGTTTAACGTTGTTATTTTTTATAGATACAAGTATTTAAGCAAATGCTCTGTTTATGATAAACAGTATTAAATAACATTTACCGGCCTGAATGTCCGAGAAATTTTCATAGAAAATTTTCGTTCTTTGACAGGATTCGAACCTGCATCCTATACGGAACCGTCATATACGCTGACGTGCCTTTACCGCTTGAGCTACAAAGAACCAATCGGTAGACAAGGTCGAATTTACTGGTTATAAACTCCAACTTTCCATGAATCTCGTACATTCATAACTGCTCTGGCGTATCGAATGTAAACAAATGACGTCATATATTAAGAAATGGACAAGGTCCGACAATTTATTTATTAAAGACATATTTTTATGTTTAACGTTGTTATTTTTTATAGATACAAGTATTTAAGCAAATGCTCTGTTTATGATAAACAGTATTAAATAACATTTACCGGCCTGAATGTCCGAGAAATGTTCTTTGTAGCTCAAGCGGTAAAGGCACGTCAGCGTATATGACGGTTCCGTATAGGATGCAGGTTCGAATCCTGTCAAAGAACGAAAATTTTCTATGAAAATGCGTTTGTTAATATTATCTAAATTGTCCTATCGTAAGAACAAGTTGTGTTATTATATTTTGTTCTTTATCAAAATGTTGGCGATCACGGCTTACTACAGATTCCCATTCTTTGTGTTATGGTGTCCTTCCTCTAAATAGTCTATGTTGGACTCTTCTGCCTACAATAAGATTAGTCTCCTACTAATCTTATTGTAGGCAGAAGAGTCCAACATAGAAGGCCTTGGGGAAACAGTCACCTAGATTGTTCAACTGTTGAACTCTCTGCCTCGAGCAGAAAGGAACCCAGACAAGGCTTTGCCGAAGGGCAAAGTTTCTCCGTTTTTTTAGACAAGTCCTGAACCCGTTTATACGGGTTCAAAGGGAATGTTTTTGGCCGAGCCAACGGGCTCGGAGAACCCACGGTAAACTCGGCCTTGTACCATATACGTCCCTCTTGGGGGTGCTGTTAAATATCAACAGTTAAATAGATCTCTTCAGACTGTGTTGTCGAACTCTCTGCCTTGAGCAGAGAAGAACCCGGTCGAGGCTGTGCCGAAGGGCAAAGTTTCGTCCGGGAAGGTAGACAGGCCCTGAATCTGTTTATGCGGGTTCTAAGGAAATATTTTTGGCCGAGCCTACGGGGTCGGTGAAGCCACGGTAAACTCGGCCTTGTGCCACATACATCCCTCGTGACGGGGATGTTAAATATTAACAGTTGAATAGATTGAACGCTGGACCATCCGACACACACTAACTAGTCGTGCAATACTTTTCTGTTGTATTAAACTGTTTAATATCTGATAAATCTGTACACGTGTTTTTTTTACTTCTTTAACCATTTACTTGGATCACAACACTTTGTAGCTCGAAGTAATGTTGAGCTCCTTACTATTCTTCTATCCCCCTGTTCTGCCATCCATTGATACCAACTTGTTAGGTAGGTTTCTTGCCATTTCCTACTGCTCCTCTTGTCTTTGATATGTCCTGGGAATATCATTAAAGTCATCTAATATTTTTTCGCGTTTCTTTAACGAATTACCTGAGGATTAAGAAGTTTTTAGTAAGTGTAGTTATCTAGCTCAACTGTGAATTTTTAAAAACCCCATGACTCATACATATCTAACTATATTTTAACGTAAATGATGATTTTTTTTTTATTTTATTGCGATTGATGATTCAGGAGATTAAAAAGCACTCCTTCTTCCAAATCTTCAATTTCTAGAAGCTACTTAGAGGTCCATCCTCAAAATGGATAAGTGGGTTTAACTATTGATAAAGAGCTTTGCGAATATCTTCTAGAAAGTGATTAATCAAGCCTCAATTGATCATCTGATAATGGAGAATTTATTAATAACATCATAAATGATGATTTATCGGCAAGTAAACTAAGTACATCTCAAGCAGAGTGGTCACTCATCATAAGCAATATATAAATGCATACACACACACACACACACACACACACACACACACACATATATATATATATATATATATATATATATATATATATATATATCAGCAGTTCAATATCCAAATCGCGACTGTCTGTTTCAAAATTAAATGAAATTTTCAGGCTATGATGATTGCGTTCAATCATCAAACAGACTGTCACTATTCGGTGTTCAAGTCTGTTTTCCATTGCTTATGTTTATTCTGTATAGATGCGATACCTTTAAATATATATATATATATATATATATATATATATATATTAAACCGGTATTTATGATTTTAGTTTTAGGGATTTTTGCATCAATTCACTGTGCTGAAATATTTTCGAAAATACTCTCTCGCACAATAAATGTTTTTTTTTTAATAAATAATTTTACACTAATTAATGGAATATTAAAATAACTTGAATTAAAAACATCGAGCCAGTAAACTGCTTCTGTCGGAATTAATGGTTGAATAAATACTGTGTGTTATCACCAATTATAAAAGCAGCAAGTTATGCTAAAAGCATTGTATATATTCTTTGCTTTGAGAAAGTTCTTCTCAAGAAAAGTACATCATTATTTGAGCATTAAAATTCCATTATACGATGAACTTATTCATAGAAGTTCACTATCACAAAAATAACGAATGTACAAATGCATTCTCAACTTCGAGGAAGAACATTAGACCTACAGACAGCTGTTTGCGAACTCCATCTAAAAGTAGATGGAATCATTTGTATTTGGAGTATATGTATATTTTTTTCGAAATAGGATATTTGTTTATCATTAAATAGTATTTACAGAACGAACGAAGATAAACAATCAATAACCAGGGACTGTTGCTAGCTGAATTTTGATCTGAAAATAATCTTTGGTTAACTTTACATTCCGCTTCTTCAAGGAATACGCTTAACCGGTTACGTGATCCTCTGCGAACATTCAATGAAACTCAGGTTATACAGAGGGACAGTTTTAAGGTAGACCTCCACGAAGAGAAAATTCTTTCCTGGCACGTGCGTAAGAAAGAGCCTCTTGCAACATGGCGTGCCGGACTTGTGTGTAAAGACAGGTTGTGTGACATCCGATTGCTTTCATTTTTTGGCTCAAAGAGAAGGCATATAACATATCCTTACATTTTTTTTTTATAGCTTGTTCTCTTTTTAGGAAACCAAAAAAATCCTTCAAGTTATTCCGACTTCTCCTTAGTTGTCTTTATTTCTCTGTTTAAAATGTTTAGCTAAATATTTCTATCGACGACAGATATTTCGGAGGATGGTCACATATATTTGGTAAACAGTATAATAGCATAACGTTCGATATTTATTATGTATCTTCATCAATGAATTAAATTCATTGACATTTTTTCATCATTAAACTACCGACTTACTTTTGGCACCTCTTCTTAATGAGCTTGTCTGGTTGACCATTACAGTTGAGTAGTGAGTTCACTCCTTACGGATGACATACATGTAGTATCCAACTACACCTAGTAAATAGGGGATGCTAAATATTAATACTGTAAAAACGGATATTTTAAAAGTATATATTAATATAGAGAAATATATGGAAGAGCACGGATAAGAAAAAATATTTCTTACCATATTAAAAAAAGAACCGAAAAGTTCTAAACTGTATCTATCCTCGCTCTTCAGAGTTTAATTTAGTACAATGTATATAAATATGTATCTAATTAATAACCCGTCAATTGTCGATTAACTTCGATTTGCAAGATTAGTAGGGAATTTTGTAGGAAAATTACGCAAACGGTGCAGTTTTTTTTTCTACCAATCACGGCCTCTATTCTTTTCCCAATCTATCTTGAAATCTATTTGTAAAGATGTTCTACTTCCCACATAATGCTAGTTCAGTGATTTATAGTTTTAAATGTCAGTTAGTTATGTGCCATGCGTGATACACACTTAGGCGATCATGTATCTTTCGATACATGACTGACTAGGCAGTTTTTTTTTATTTTTCCCGCAGTATGTTGTCATTTCTTTCTGCAGCAAACCAGTTGCCATCCAAGCCTATAGAACCCGGTCTACCCTGCTATTTACCCATAGCGGGGAGAAGAAGAGGATTCATACCTTTCCCAAGGGTACTGGCACGGTGAAGTAATGCGGCTCAGATTGAGGAATCGGAGAGCCGAGTTAGAATTCCAGTCAAATCCATTACATTCACTTACGTGCTAAAATCCCTGGGAAAAAGTATGAATCCTTTTATTCCCCCCCCACCAGCGAACCCAGTACGATGCTGGATATATTGACAGATTTAATCAGATTGATGGCAATGAATTATCATTACGTACCAGTGTATATCAGATGACGGCTGTTTGAAAATTTGCATATGATTGTTAATACACCCTGTACTGCGATTGCAGAACACTTAATAAATAAACAGATTTGTATCTCATCTTTTATCAAAGATTTTTTTTTTCACAGTAATCAGCAGGGACATTTGGATTACTATTTGAGAGTACTTAAGACCCAATATATTAAATCAAAGATACTTTCCATTTTTAAGCAGAAGTAATGGTTGATATGTCTAAAATTAATCTATAATGTATTTTGCAGAATCTCTAGTAGTATTTCTCTTTCCCCACTTTTTATCTATTGTGTACGTATAGTGATTTTATAAGCGTAGCTTCGATGTGTCCCACAGGCGATAGTATGGCGGACCGGTACACTTAGAGTTAAGAATTTGTAGCATATGGATATAAATGTCATGGAAGAATTGTGTTATTATATTCTGTTCTTTGTCAAAATGTGGGCGATCACGGCTTATTACAGATTCCTATTCTTTATGTTGTGGTGTCCTCCCTCTAAATAGTCTATGTTGGACTCTTCTGCCTACTATAAGATTAGTAGGAGAGAAAGCCTTGGGGGAACCGTCGCCTAGATTGTTCGACTGTCTAACTATCGGTTCGATCGGTTAAAACTTTGACCACCGTGGTTAGAAAATATATATGTCACTATACTGAAAATTGTTTTCAAACAAGGCCGGAGGTCGCAACCTGATAAGTGATAACAAAAACGATAATGAACATTATAGTCTGAATGTAAATGCTAATAGTTTAGGAAAAGCATGAACTGATATCCCTGAATTCTGTCTCCTCGACATTCGGTTGAAATTGGTTGACCAAGATAAAGATGAACTTTCCTTCATGCACTGCCCTTCATCTTACATTTAGATTCTACTATAAAACAGGTATTTTTGGTAAGTTTTATATATATAACTATATATATATATATATATATATATATGTGTGTGTGTGTGTGTGCACTGCTGGTATTTTTCTATAAAAATCTATTTTTATACTTTCATAGTGTTTTGTTTTTTGTTGGGTGGTTCACTATTTGCCCATAGTTGTGACCATAACAGGTGCTGCCACCCCGAATAAGAGAGAACCTGACAACAACAGCTATTAAATAATGTTTCCACGCTCCTCAAAACCTCCAATCTCCTGATCAGAGTCCTTAATGCCGAGTGTAGTTTAGCGTCATATTCAGAATGAAATAATGCGATTAATATTTTTTTTCTAAAAGCAATGATTGTGGCGGTTACAAAATATTCCATCAATATTTATTTATCCCCATTGAATAATGATATTTCTCTTTCTACTATGATTTCATTCTGTCTGAGAATAAAAAAAGAATTATAAGCAAAATATGCTTCTGAATTATTAGACTAATGCTAACCTACAGGAGAGTGACACGTTGCACCTTCTCAGGCTGACATTCTTGGCTGACATGAGGTAGAAAGATTATATTGAATCAACTGCTAGATCTGTTGCTAAGAGATGTGGTCCACTGGGCTGCGCAAGACCATTTTTTTCTCCAGAATATATCTTACATATCTATAAATCTACCGTTCGTTCATGCTTAGAATATTGCTGCCACATATGTTCCCGTGCTCTTACTATATATTTACAGATTCTTGATGAAAACCAAAGAAGACCCCCAATATTATTGGTCCTGATCTGGCATCTTGGCTTTCATCACTTTCCTCCAACGTAAATTTGCTTCCCTGTACGTTATCCACTATATTTATTCCATCAAACGTTATTCTTAGTGGATGCCTGTATTTAAATAGAACGCCCCGTATCTAAATAGCACTGTGTAGCCCGTATTTAAATAGAACTGTGTTGCGCAAGACTATTTTTCTCTCCAGAATATATCTTACATAGCTATAAATCTACCGTTCGTTCATGCTTAGAATATTGCTGCCATATATGGTCCTGTGCTCCTGCTATCTAATTACTGATTCTTTATCAAATCCAAAGAAATATTATTGGTCCTGAGCTGGTATCTTGGATTCAGTCACTTTTCTATCTCCACGTTGCTTTCCTCTGCCCTTTTCTATAAATACTTTCATGGTAATTGTTCGGATGAACTCTTCGATACGGTACCTAGACTTTATGAATTTAATCGCAAGGCAAGATTGGCAACTAGGCCTCATCAATTTAAGGTTGAATTGGCTATTTGTAACCGTAAGTTCTATGCTAACAGATTCTTTTCTCGCACTTCTCTGTTGTGGAACACTCTCCCGGCTTCATGCTTTCCGTTTAACTTTGATCTTCAAAAGTTTAATTGCAATGTCAGTCGTTATCATCTGTATCCTGATCGCTCTTCTATTGTACACTCTCCCTTTTCTAATTCTTTAACACCCCGTAGTGGCTATACTGCCTTGCTCGTGGTTAATTCGATTCAAAAGAAAAAGCAAAAAGAAGACCTATTATAACAAATAGTTGATAGAAACGGGAAAATTTCAAAAGCTGTAAATGCATAAGATGTGCGTAGCTGAAATGTTACCCATGTCGGTTTAAGGTGCCTTTATTTTAAAATTTCAAGTTGAAGTTAACATAATTCCTACAATAGTGCCAATTAGCGAGCCGAGTATGCTGCTGAGTTCAACATGCCTGCTAGTACTTAAACGTAGAATGGATTGATTAGGCCCTCCATGATACACCTTTGGCTTAGTGGACGAAAGCAGAATAACCATTAACACAGGTCTATGGCTTCCACTTCTACTGCGGGCATAACATATGACTTGAAAAACACGTATGCTAAACGATGTAAATTGAAGTATTTTCTTTTCACCGTCCTGTCCAATTACTTGATTAATGGCGTTTTGTAGATAAGAACATACAACGTAGGCATTACGTGATTAACGGATAAATTCGTGTGAAATAAAAATCGGGCCAGAAGCAATAAGTTTGACCTCAGATCTACATATATTAATGGTGTGAGCAGTTACGTGTGGAGATTATGTCGGCCTAAATATTCTACCCAGAAGCAAGTAAGTAGACCAGAAAATGAACAGATCAGTCAAATCATCCCGATATTTGCTAGTTTAGCTCAACGGTCACGGCAGCAAACTACAGGAGTTTGAAGATCTAAGTTCTTCTTTGAAGTGAGGTGGAAAACGTTTTATTAGAGTTTTTCTGTTTTCAAATTAGAACGATGTCAGACTAATGATTATATCAATGTCGGTTCGAGAGCTGTTGATTATCTGTTCACAAAAATAGCCAAAAAGTATCCAAACGATAGGATAACCAAGGAATTTTACGTTCGTCTATTCTTCTCTTTTAGATTTATTAGTTTGACTATGTAAATCCTTACGCTATCTTCCGTACAATGTTAGGGATATCTTTTTTTTTGGTTATTGTTGCAAATACCATGGGCGGACCATATGAGCAAAGAACTTTTAAGGAAAATGTTAAGTTAGGTAGGTTTTCTGACATATCAATTCGGTGGGTTATTTAATACCACATCCTGTTTATATATATATATATATATATATATATATATATATATATATATATATGATTTGAAAAAGAATAGTTTACATGTAGCATTACTTTTAAAACGAGCAGAGTTCATTTGCCGCACAGGTTTAAATTAGTTTCAAGTCTTTGGTGTTTTATATTTTGGGGGTAGATCACCACTTTCTTCAAGAATTCAAAAATATAAATTGTATTAACCTGCTCAAAAAATTCCCCTGGGTGTCGACCTGGTAAAATTTGGAAATGATTTCATTGAAATCAGTACATTTCATTAATCTATGTTCCACTATAAATGGCGCATGACATCCAACACAGAATGAATGATCTTCTCGAAGCAAATATGAGTGTTTTAGGTATCCGTGGCCTATGTGGAGTCGAGCAAGTGTTATTTCCTCCTTTCTGACTCTTCTGTAACTCTGGTAGGAGAGAGTTTGTCATTTGGAAAATGGAAATATAAAGAACACTTATACTTCAAATCGGAAAGTTCACATTGCTTACACACATAATGAGCAAAGACGGCTTGGAGAATTTGATACTCACAAGATACTGAAGGCAGGAGAAGACAAAGTGAAACATCGTTACATACTTAACGCGCATGTGTCAAATGGTCGGCAAAAGAGGGAAGGGCATAAGCAGTGCATAGATTCACAAAGCATATGAAATTGTATAGAGCCGAGAAGAAGAAGAAGAAGAAGAAGAAGAAGAAGAAGAAGAAGAAGAAGAAGAACTTAAATATTTGTATCTATGAAAAGATTGTATAAACATAAAAATGTCTTAATATATATATATATATATATATATATATATATATATATATATATATATATATATATTTACCGGGTGTAACTGCAAAATTGTCCAAATTGTGCAACAGAAAAATTGTCCATTTGAAACGTTTTATCTTAGAAATGATTAAAGGAATTCTCCGAGGTTTTTTATAACACTATTGGACTCTACTTTGTGCGATAAGAATGTATCTCTCTAATGTTTAACAGAAGAATCGTGCTGAAATCGATCATAAACGAAAATGACATGTTCATCATTAATTAATCTTAGCTAAAGATCGGAAGTTCATGAAGGATGGATATAAAGTTCAAATTTATATATATTATTCCAGGATCATTTTCCAACTTATTCAAGATGATCTTCGGTCTCTCTCTAACCTTCTAACTTTAATAACAAGATTTCTTACACTTTTCACGTAAGATTTCATTTAATTTTTTTTTTAACTGCTTTATGGCATTATCAGGAAGCGATCGAATTAACCATTTGACTACGTGCATATATATGTGGGCACGTGGCCGAATGGTTAGAACACACACACAAACAACGCACACACATACATACATACATACATTGGGCGAATAAAGTATGTAGGTCTTAGAGAGTACCACCCTTCTTCGAATCTTGTAGGTAGAGGCTACAGTTCTTCTCAGAAAGATCTTTACCAAATAACAGAAACCACATCATCTGACGACATTTAAAAGTAAAATGGGTAGCACATGTAACTCAGTGAGAAAATAATAACACAATCAAGACTTTGGCATTCAACACTACTTAAAAGAAAAGTTAGAAAAGAACCCCTCTCCCAATATAGGGAAGAGTTATAAAAATAACTGGACTTGATAAACCTATTTTCCTGAAAAATTGTTTTAGTAGAAAGATTTTATAAATTTCAACCAACTATAGCATTGTCCGCTCCGTCAATGAATGTCAAATGTTTCCTTATAAGGAAACGGCTGATATGATTATTACTATTTTCACATACAGTGTAAACAAATAATCACTGAATTGAAATTTAAGGTAATTTCAATTAAATGTAGTTGTTTCTTGCTTTTACAACCAGCTCTATGTATCATGACGATATACCCATTTAAATTTTAAGATTCGTTTTTAAGACCGTATTAAAATCTTTACAAGAATATATGTGATTTAGAAAAATCGAACACTGGATATCATTCGTCTAAATCGATTCACTGTACTGAAATATTTTCGAAAACCTCTATCACGCAAAAGTTGATTTTTTTCTCAATAAATTTATTTGTGCTATTTTTTTAAAATTTCCCTCCAAACTATCTTAGAAAGGTATTTCTTATTGTCACTTTTCAATACCGTATGCGGTTAAGAAAAACTTAAAAATCCACGCTTAACTAATTTATAACTCTGCATTAAAAAGATTATTAAGAGCTTCAAAGGACAGGAAATGTTAGTGATCTATGTTCTAAAGGAACACAGCACAGAGAAGAAAAGTGTAAATGAGCCGCATCTGTCTTAAGCCCTGCTATCTTTTTCATCTTCTATGTCCCTTCAGAATGTGGGTGATCATGACTCTCCACAATTTCCTGTCCTGCGTAGCTCTTAGTAAATTTTGTCTTTTCGCTCTCTCTTCTAATCCTCTTTCCACCAACCATTTATAAGAACTCGTTAGGTAGGTTTCTACTGTCCCTCTTGTCTTCAATACCTGTGAGTGTCAACATTTCTAAGCCCTCTTTCCCCATTATGTACACTAGAAGTTTTTAATGTCTCTTTCTGATACGCAGCATAAATGTCTTTTTCGTTTCAATTATTTTAAACTTTTTCATTGGTATTCTCAGCATCCTTATGCCGAACCACATTTCTGTCGTTTCAAGTTTTTTTTCCCTCTATTAGGAGATTGTCGTATCCACTGCCATCTAGGAAAAGTGATATTACATAGTGATATAAGGGAATATGCGTACACCTGTGCTCCCCCTTAATTGAATATGATTGGCTGATGTCCGTCATAAATACCGACGGACGTGTAGGTACGACAGAGTCAAGAGCCTTAGTCTGAGAGCTAAGTTTATAACGACGCCCATTAGACTACGCCATTGATTTGCACTTCTTACCTGCGACTACGATGCGTACCAAACGATTACTGCTACCGTATTCTACTTGGTTATAGTAGCCAAAACCAGTAAGCTACTTCGTTCAGTTGCCTTGATCTATCCACTACCCTTCTCCTCATCCTTTCTTCTATCACTCCTATCTGATCTTGTTCTAAATGTTCTGTAACCCCTTGCGTCCTAGTGGCTTCCCACCTTGCTTGGGGTGAAACGCTTAAAAAAATATATATCCCTTTCCGGGACATATCACATAGCAATTAATTAAGTATTCATTTCTAACAAGAATTTCCTGTTTCTTAATACTTTGAATAGGTTTTGAAAAACATCTTTTCGCTTTCCCAGTCCGCCTTCGGATTTCGGTGTCACCTTTCCGTCCTCCATTAAAACACTTCGCCAGTTATAAAAACAGACAGTTATACTGAAAACATTGTGCACATTCTTTGCTTCGAAAAAGTCTTCTCAAACTGTACCTCACTGTTTCGGCATTTAAATTCTTTTATAGGATTAACTGATTTCTTGAAGCTCGGTATCGCAAAATAAAGAACGTATCAATACACTGAAAAAAAGAAAGATTCTGTAGCTCCAATCGCCTAATTGAGAACTTCAAAGTCCATTTCAAAGTAGATCGAATCTTTCGATAAAATCAATAATCAGGTGGCAATTGGTCTTGTAGAAGCACAATAATGCATGTGTTTGTCCTATTTCTAATATGATCTTTTAAAAAGTGAATTTTTTACTATATAAACTCAAGAGTAATCATAGAATGTTGCCTCAGGGAAACCTCGTTTCTTGGACGCCTACTGAGACTTAAAACCCAACCAGGTCTCAAGTGGAACTCGTACATAGCGCCCATCAAAAAAGATGCTGGGCGGAGGTCTATATTTTGATAAGATTTGAGAGCGGCATCTCGAGAAATTTCCTTCTAAGTAAGTTACTTTTGTATTTAAGTGTAGCATTGGCTAGGTCAAATTTGTGGTCGAGTTTATTTCTATGTATAACTAATGCATTTGATAACTTGTTGTGTATAAGGTCTCTTTTATGTTCAGAGATACGTTTTTTGCCAATAAAAAATTGGCTCTTACATATAAATACATGGTACTTGATATAAAACAAAATCTTTATATTTGACTTGATAAAATCACTCAGAGGCCAAAACTCGTTGGCTAAGATAAATTTTCTTTTGTATTTATTCATATATATATATATATATATATATACAATCTTCAAAAGTAATTTTTAGTGGATACTCGTATATATCCCGATTTTATAAACAGTGCTTATCATATCAATCGACCGGTGCACTCAATAAATTTTAATAAGGTTAATGTGACTTCGGAAAAATTCAAACCTGCGTCTCACTTTGTAGGAAAAACCAGCGTCTGATTTGGTGCGGTTTATAGCGCTCGTTTATGGAGAACGTAACTGCTCACCAAGGTTTTCTTCCGAATATACGTAATGCAAATCTGCTTGTCCAAATTTTCTCCAAAGCTATATATATTCAGTTTCGTATCTAAAACGTAAACAAAGCAATTTCTAAAGAATTAATCTATTTATGTTTAATCCAAATTATTCAATACTTCAATATATACAAATTCAAATGTAAAAGGACGAAAATAATATAAATTCAAACATTCACAACATTCAATTAAAGAAAGGGCTCAATCTAATGTTAGAGCAACAGATTTTTTTTTATAAACTTTTACATCGGAACAGGCAAGTTACCACGACAAAAATGCATATCTATTCGCCGTTTAAAGACATTTCATCAGGTGTTTTTTTTTTTTGTAAAAGTTTATTACACACACACACACACATATATATATATATATAATAGACTCTCCCGTCGGTTTCAACATATGAGAATCTGACAGCTTATTGATTCAGTTATGAAAGTTTGTGCGATAATCTTAAGTGGCATTTAAGAGCCGCTAGTGATTCGAAAGCAGGCCACATGTGGAGCAAGTGTGAGGATTGTGACATGAGATCACTGTTAGATTGGCTGACCTTTTAGATCTTGCTCTCGGTTTTATATTAAACCCTTTAAAATCGACACATTATTTTCGAAGCTATGAAATCGGTTTTTTTTAAATATCCTTAGTAAATACGGATATTATGAAAGATTATAATAATTTTTGGATAAATATCCTTGTATATATTCGACGTATGAAGATAAACACTGAAGACTTAAACTTTTAAACAACACTTGGTGTAAAATATTATTTAAATCCAAAGTGATTCTTTCATGACGCCAAAAAGTATTTTCCTGGCAGTTACTTTCATAAAATAAAAAAGATCCAAAACAATCTGTTTTAAAAGAAATTTGTCATTAAAAATGATGCAGTATCGTAACTAATCTATTTAGATGTACTTATTTAAACATTGTTCAAGGTGATTTAGTTCAATGCCATTCGAATATACAAACAAATAAGCGATGAAATATTTTGACGAATGCCTTTCTCGTATTTACTGTAACCTCGATAGAACAGAAATCTCTAAGATCAGTCCATTAATGTTTCTAGAAACGTAGAATTGGATTATATCCGAATTTGTTGCAAGATTATTCGGGATTAGTTTAAACTTATGGAGACTGATTTCTTTTATCTGATTGTTTTTACTTTTCTTGCTATCCAATCAACTCGTTTCCTGTTTTCAATTCTTCTTTTAGAAGATTGTATCCTGTATACGAATGTTTTACTAGGGAAGCCTGTTTTAAAGCAACGCTGAACAAATTGTTTCTTGATCATTAATCATGGAATGAGTTCGATGCCTTTTCGGTGCCATATGATTCTCACGCTCTGCTAGAATAAGCGATGTTTATTGAATATGTAAATTGTTATATTCCGTGCTAAGGGGATAAATACATAACACCAGGTGGATACTAGAAAGAAAGGTTTATTGTACACAACCAGTACAATATGAAATATGGTATTGTTATACACACAGGTCAATCTAGTAGTGAGTGCCACTAATTAGAAGGTCGGACGTGCTTGCGTCGTCTCCTTCTTCACTCCTCTCTCTCGAGTCTCTCGTAGACAGTGGACTTTATAGGTACTTACTACCTATAGTATAATCATTCATGGGGTGACTGGTTATTCCATTACATCATAAATCAATAAGCCAGTTGCCCAATGATGAAAAAAAGTTCTGTTATAAGTAACATTTTTTTCAATGTAATCTATTTGCCTTGTCAGCTCTAATCTTTTTCTTTAACAATACATATCAACCATTCTACAGTCAACATTTCAAATCAAATTTCACCTACTCACAATGCCAGCCTCAGGTCTTATTGATCCACCTTCTTAATTTCTACCACTGTGTAATTTTGGAAGTTTGACGCAGAGCCATTGTTGGCAAGCATGTCTTAAGGGCTATTTTCAGTGAATTCTCTCAGTAGGTGTTCCACAAGGTTGACCTCATAAGAAATCATGATAAGCTCAAGAATCACTGACCGATGAAGCAGCAGCATTAGTAATATCTTGCGCTTTTTAAAATTCATATTTTCAACAATACAACAGATTATGGATATCACCAAATT
The DNA here is from genome assembly GCA_903632075.3 of Acanthosepion pharaonis. Lineage (NCBI taxonomy): Eukaryota > Metazoa > Mollusca > Cephalopoda > Sepiida > Sepiidae > Acanthosepion > Acanthosepion pharaonis. Next base: position 745,003 of record CAHIKZ030005514.1, on the reverse strand, counting down.
ATTCACTTATTTTACGGTTTCCTATGTTTTTTTTTTCTGTTGGGTTGTGCTGACAAACTATTAAATAATATCCACAAAAGGCAGATATAATATAAAATGTCTAATATCAAATTCATCTTCATTAATATAATTCTTTTGTCAATATGATAATCGTGGATTTTACAAATACGTTCATGACATTCGCGTGGACCGCAAGTTTGTTCGGGAATGCATTGTTTATTGGTTGAAAGTATCTGTGAGGAATTTTTTTTTTCTAATTTTTATAAGTCTTCTTATACCAAGATTTATTATTGTATTCTGATATCTTATTGCCCGATAGAGATGCGTTGCAGAAAACAGGTTCTGAAAATGGATATACCGTAGGGATGTTAGTCCAAAGTTATTTTCTTTTCTTTTTGGATGAATTCAAATTCTTTTTCTTCTGTTTTTTAGTTCGCTTTATGATAACGACTGCCGCTGAGCCCTCTCTTGGGAAGAAACATCACAACTAGTGATAAACATTCTGTTTCTCAAGCATATAAACAAAATATTCCAATCATTCATCTCGCAGATAAAAAAATAAAAAAAAACAAGCCTCGAGATGTTATATTCGTCATTGAGCATCTTTTGTGACGTACGGTGGCCAGTAATAATTAAGTATAACGCAAGACTTCAATATTAAGATAAAACAGTATTTAATTATAACCGCAAATAAATACTTAACAAAGAATTAAACGTCAACCAAAGATAATTAACCATTTCAGTGAATAACTTATTATTAGCGTGGCACGGATTAACGTCCTTGATTCTAATCAAAACGTCCTTGATTCTAATCAAAACGTCCTTGATTCAAAATCAAAACCAAAATCATCGACGCACTAATTCACACTAATTCGACTGGATAGTTCCACTCAATAGTCACTCAATACTCACTACAGTCAGGAGCCTGACATCACTATACACCTGGCGGAAAACATATATTTGTAAGTCCAGAGTGTCACGTACGAACCTCGGTGTCGTTAGTTACTCAATTTTTTCCTATATGACAGAATTCTATATAATATTTTAAAACAGTATATATCAAAAATTCCTTAAAATAAAATAGTTACCATTCGTTCAATTTACATCATTCGGGATGCGGGATTTTCAATTCATTTGTTATGCCGGCAGTAGAAATGGAAGCCATAAAGCTGTATTAATGCTTATTCTGTATTTGTCCACTACACACTGGTTGCATTAAGGGGAGCCTAATTAGTCCCTTCTACGTTTAAGTACTAGCAGGCACGTTGAACTCAGCAACATACTCGGTCCACTAATTGGCATTATTGTTGGGATCATGTGAAATTCATCTTCAAATCTTAGAATGTCGATTAAAGCATCTCCGACTGGAATTGATATGTGTTCACCTTCAGACATCTTTATGTATTTACAGCTTTCGAACCTTTGACGTTTCTATCGATATTTTGAGCGTTTTCTAACGTCCAATCATCAAAGCTAATCTTGGGTCAACGTTAAGACCCTTTTTTCTCTGCTTGTTGCGTACCTTATATCCTTTTCATTTTGGTGAACATTTCAACTAATCAAAATCAATGTTAAAATTAGCTAAGAATTCGATAACATCAAAGTGGCAGCTGATCTCAAAATTTACCTACAATACGTCGTGAGCTGGAGAAAGATGTGGCTTGTTAATTTTAACGCTTCAAATGAAAGAACCTTTTCTGGCTTCTATCAATATGGCTGAGGCGCATTTCTCATGTTTTCTACTGACATGAGCTGGAAAGATTATATTGAATTTCTAAGTTCGCTTCTAGAAAAGATAGCTCACTATATACTAGACATTGTTTCTCGTTCGAATTTATCTTGCTCATTTATAAGTTTACTTGTATCGCATATTACTGTTACATCTTGTCTAGTGCTTCTACAATCTGTCTAGTTGTTCTTGACAAAAAGTAGAGTTAATGCTATCGGTCCAGACCTGTTTCTTGGATTCTGTCATTTTTCCAACGCCGTTAATATTTTCCCTGTGCCTCTTCTACAAATATTTTCATGATAATTGTTCAGATGAGATTCCTTCGCTAGTACCTCGCAGTATGAATTTAAGCACAGTACTAGACTGGCAACTTGATCTCATAATTTCACAAATTTGACGCTTATTATTTCTTGTCAACTACAATTTTCAAAAATGTAAATACACCGTAAGTCGTCATCTTCTGTTTCTTTGAAGCTTGTTCATTTATTGTCCTCCTCTGTTTCATTCACTAGCGGTAATCGCTGGCATCTTAGTGGTCTTATTTCCTTGCTTGTGGTAAAACGATTTAAAACGAATTCGATTGTCAATAGGCCACACTCAAGGGAAGGATATAGAAATATCCCTCTAGGGTATTAGTGCTAAGTTAACACAAGCAAAATAAACCGAATGACGATGAGGCAGAATTCAGGGATATGAGTTCATGATTTTCATAAACATTGTTTTTTTTTTTACGTTATATATATACGGACTACTGAGCCAATCTCTGTTATTACCAAAACGTTTTGTCCGCTGTGCACACCAAGCCTTTTAGAAAGCTTTTTTCATCATTGTTATATATTCATGTTCTAATCATGTTCAGTTCGTTCAACATTCTAACCAGTAAAACCACCTTGAGCTGATCGTATCTGAGTGATGTAACATTACAAATTATCACGTTATTTAAGAACTGATCCTATCGTGAGAAACATTTGCATATAAAGTATGAGCTCTTTTGAAAGTTTGTTTGATTTGTAGCATCTGGCTACTTTGCAATGACATTTAAACTGAAACAAATAAAAGAAATAACGACTGATATTGCTACAAACTACAATAGGTTGAATAGAAAAACAGAATTTGAAATGCAGAATATAATCTAATCCAGGCTTGAAGATTATATTTAGTCTTTTTAAAAGAATTTTCCGATATATTTTCGCCGCCTTAACGTTTGGTTTTCTTTTTATCCATTTCTTATTTCTATAAACGTTATTTTTTGTTTAAGTTGTTGTCACTGTTTTATCTTTTTATTTTCTTAAACAATGAAATTAATAACAGACAACCTAGATTAAAAAGTCCTAGTAAACAAAGATTGTGCTTTCGACCGGAATCGAACCTGTATCCCGTTCTCCTATATCCGAAACGTGTATTTACTTGTTTGGCCATGGATATAATGTCGGATAAAAAAAATTATCCAGAAATTACAGTCAGTCCCAACCTGTTCATACATATCATTTCTATATAAATATGAATGTATGTATGTATGTATGTGTGTGTGTGTGTGTATCTTAATGAATGTCTGTATGCTGATCTCTCTCTCTCTCTCTCTCTCTCTCTCTCTCTCTCTATCTATCTGTGTGCATGTTTGTCATATTTTCCCGATCTGTTAATATTTATCATTTCAGCCTATTTATCTATATGTCTATTTAATTCCTTTCCATTTTTCCTATTAAACAAACTTGGTGCATATTGCTTTTGCAACTTCTTCATTCTGTCCATGTATTTATCTAGCTACCTAACTAGGTATCCTTTTCTCTTAATATCTTTCTCTCTCCATCAGCCTCTCTCTCTCTCTCTCTCTCTCTCTCTCTCTATATATATATATATATATATATATATATATATATATATATATACGTGTGTGTGTGTGTGTCTTTCTGTGATTCTGCCTCAATCTGTTCAAAGCTAAAGCTCTATCCATTTCTTTATTTCCTTTCTATTTTTCTATTGAACAAACCTTCGACCGCATATTTCTTTTGGAAATCCTTTTGTCTATTTATCTATCTATCTCTCTAGCTATCTAGCTATCTTTTTCTGATAATATCTATCTATCTATCTATCTATCTATCTATCTATCTATCTACATATCTGTGTGTCTGTTTGCCTTTCTGTCATTCTGCCTCAAACTGTTCAAAGCTATTTCTTTTCTATATTTATTGAACAACTTCACGGCTATTGCATATTGCTTTTGAACATCCTTATTTTCTGATCTTTTCACCCTCTCTTTCTCTTTATCTCTTTCAATCTCTCTCCATATATATATATATATATATATATATATATATATATATATATATATATATATATATAAACTTTTGTTCATATCTTCGCATATTTCTTTATTTCCTTTCTCCATATCTTGAACAAACTCACGCTTGAATTGCTCTTTAAACAACCAACGCAGAAAGAGAAAAGCTATGAAAATATTTGAACCTTGCAAGCAATAGTGAAAAGATATATTTAAAAATAAGAGTCATCGTTATTAAAGAACTTCGACCAGTCTAAAACAATTTTGCAAAGATGTCAGAACGATGGGATATCTAAGGAAGAATCTAAACTATTCGAACTACAGTATTACTCAAATTAGCCACAGTATATAAGAACTTGATTGGGTAAGACTACCTATAACTTGTTCTCCAATGAAAACCGCCACTTACTGCTGGCGTGAAAATTCAACGAGTACAAAGATAAGATTATAATGGCAATGCTGACCGAAATAATGAAATCGGTGGGTGATGCGCCGGAAATAATCCAGTTAGAAACTTCTAGACTAAAACAGTATTAGATAAATTTTGACATCAAAAATAATCCTAATGTTAACCTAAGAGAAGCTTCCTCCATAAAATGGTGTTCTTTATAACATTTGTTTTTCTTTCCTTTCACTTTCACTCACGATCTGGTTCTCTGTCTATTGAACAAAACAACTACTGTTCATCCAATACAAGGCCCAAGAGCCATTCAAGGTAGATAATTACTGAAAACATCCTCCCGAAAGACATGAAGAGGTCAATATTGTAGATTAATTAACATCATTCCCTTCGAATTTAAATTGGATCGTTTCTGCAAATGTAGATCGAGACCATTTCTTTGTTAGCTTACACCTTTTTTCCGTCGTAAATATTTTGTCTTTCTCTCGTTATATATATATATATATATATATATATATATATATATATATATATATATATATATGATACATATAAAGGGTGTTCTAATAACTTGGACCGAGTTTAAATGTGAATTAAGTTTAAGCGTCTAATAATTTTTTTTTCTTTCAGATTTGGCGGACATTTGGGTGATATTATTTTTCACACATAATTTCCATGAGTTAAATAACATGATCCAATAGAGAAATAAATAAATTTTCATCAGTAATACTGATTTATTTACTGCTGACTCTGATCCGCCCTAATGAAACACACTTATATAAGATCCGTCTTAATGAAACATCCTTTATATATAGAGAGAGATAGATAGGGAGAGATAGAGAAAATAATGAAACATATATTTATTTATTCGACATAACTTTTCTACAAATATTTTCATGGCAACTGCTCTGACGAGCTACTTTCACTGGTACCAGAACTGCATGAAAGTAAGCATGCTACTAGGTTGGCATCTCGGTCCCACCATTTCACTCTCGACACGGTTAAATGTAGCCGTCTCTTCGACTCCAAGAGCTTCTTATCTCGCACTTCCCGACAGTGGAACGTCTTCCCTCTTATTTGCTTCCCCGATTGCTCTGGTCCGGAAATGTTCAAATATAATGTCAATCGACATCTTCTGTTGCCTTGATCTTGATCCCCGTCCTTCTCTTTATCCTTTCCTCAAACACCCCTCTTTACTCTCGCTCTAACTCTCTGTAACCCCTTGTATTATAGTATCACTCCTGCCTTGCTTGGGGTGATAGGCTTAAAAAATAAATAAAAAAATTAAAAATAGATATCATTATAACTTTAAACATTTTTAGGGCATATCCATATTTGAGTCGACGGTCCATTTATTTTAAACAGTACCTTGAATATTCGAGGAATATATATATATATATATATATATATATATATATATATATATATATATATATATATATATATCCTTTCTCTGTCTACTTACTGAATACACTCACGGCTGCATATTATACTTTATTGATCTATATATATATCTGTTAATATCTCTTAACTCAGTCTGTTCACATCTATCTATTTCCCAGTCTATTCATATCTATCTATCTATCTATCTATCTATCTATCTAATCTATGTATGTATCTAGCTATTTTTTCCTTTCTTTTTTATCAATTGAATAACCTGACATTTGCATAATGCTTTTGAAAGTTATTTTCTGTTTATCTATCTATCTATCTATCGATCTATCTATCTATCTATCTATCTATCTATCTATCTATCTATCTATCCACTCTCTTAATATCTACCTGTCTGCATGTCTATCTCTTTATTTACTTTTCTTTCTCTATCTATGAAACAAATACACTATTGCATATTGCTTTTCTGCATCTATATATCTATAGAGTCTACATCTTTGCTTCATTTTTTTCTTTCTGTGATTATGAGACAATCGCATATGGCTTTCGGAGATCTTCTTTTCTGTTTTCTTTATCTATCTATCTATCTATCTATCTATCTATCTATCTATCTATCTATCTAAGTCTGTTCCTATCGTTTCATCTACCAAACTATTTCTTTATTTCCTTTCTTTTACTGTGTTGAACAAATTTGTCGTTGCAACTTGCTTTTCATCTATCTATCTATCTATCTATCTATCTATCTATCTATCTATCTATCTAATCTAATCTAATTTAATCTACCGTCGCATATTGTTTGAAATATGTCCCTTTTTTTAAAAGAATATCCTCCTTTTTCTGCAATTCTTGGTTGAATAGTCTCTTCCATGCTGATCATATGCATATGCACGCTTCTAATTTAACATCACAGCGAGCCACTACAGATTCATGGCCTTCCTGACGGCAGAGATATATTGTGTGTGTCAGAAGCACGGCATGACACTTTCGCACTGTATACAAACTGGAAAATAAAATATTCTTTTCTATTATAAAACTTATGAAAAGGCTGTAAACTTATATGAAACCTATTCTTTGTAAACAAAAATATCATTACAATACAATGATTGCTCGGAGCGATGTAGCCTTGACTTCACACTATTATATCACAAAAATAATTCTTTTGAATACTTGATTCTTATTATTCGTTACTGGTGAAATGGGGAAGTAAAAATACAGTTATTACTTACTTAAAGACAGGGTTGCTAAACGATTTGGTCGCTAAGTGAGAAGATATATCTGACTGCTATCTCAGGCACTCTACGCATGCAATGTGTTTGTGCCAACCAACTCCAGATAGTACACTATTTACATTATTCGGGCTATTGTCCTCATCTTTGTTGCTATATTTATCACAACGTTTCGGCCGTTGTTCGCTCCGGCCTTCTTCAGGTGGTTGGAACGTCGAACTGAAAACTTTATTTCACATTAGGTTTAATATCATATTTGACCACTATCTCAGACACTCTACGCATGTAATATGTTTGTGCCAACCAACTTCGGATAGTTTTAATATCATATTTGCGCCATTTGTGACAATTCTAATTTATTTCTAAATGATTATAATAATAATAATAATAATAATAATAATAATAATAATAATAATAATTATTATTATTATTATTATTATTATTATTATTATTACATTGTACTGAACAGTAGACATAATGAACAATTTCGAAAATCAGCTTTAAATTCTGTACATTATTTCGGTTTACATTTTACAGACAGAACATTTTTTTTCATTTATTTTGAAAAATGGTAAAGAGTAAAGTTGTCGTAAGTCGAACACGGCCGAATGGTTGGATTATATTTTTTTTTTTACTTTTTATCTTATGAGATTTTATGTCCTGTCGTAAGTCTGAGCATAGTTAAATATGTTAGCCGTTAAGTGAGTAGTGACTGAAATGTTCTCTTTCTCCATAAATTTAGTGTTTTGGGTTGTTTTTTTTATCTACATTGTATTACTATTGCGATTCATTGGGCTTTCACACGAGTAGTAACTTGTGTGTATCTCTGGATATAAAGTGACAACAAGTCAATTTCAGTACTCTAGATATCTCCGCTATATGGTCTTCTCTGGGAAAATGTAAATATATCCAAAATTCCACTTTCAATTTTATTCTTAAGACTTATAATGTCTAAAATCTGACAAGTTTTCTTCTTGTTTCCAGTCATGTTCTTCAGTAGTCTCGTCGGATTTAAACTCTCATGTCGATGTCAGTAATAGCATCCAAATCTTGCAGAAATGTCTAAACAACTAGCAGATAGCATATATATCTTGAATTGAAAATAATGATATGACCAAGATGTTGAGTTTCTACACTACTTTAAGCACAAGTTTACGAAGGAATCTCCCATTAGTACGATAAACAATTATAATATTTATTTGAAATGAGAATTCTAATTTCTTCAACAAAATCTGTTTTAATAAAAGGTTTTTGTTGAATATATTTCAACTGGCTGTAAAGTTAACTGTTGTGTCAATGAATGCTTTTTTTCTGTATTGAAACGACTAATTGTATAATTAGTATTAAAATGGCGAGTCGTCCTGGGTAAGATGTTAAACTACATCCGTGTCCTGGGTAAGACGATAAACTACGTCCAACAGCAAGGCCTCTGATCAGGAGGTTTTGAGGAGCATGGAACTACCTATTAATTGCTAGTGTTCCCAGATCTACCCTGACCCAGGGTGGTAGCACCTGTTAGGATCCCAGCTATTAACTATTACCAGCAATACTTTTTTGAAAAAAATGATTATCAGCAATACAATTTTGAAGGAAAAATATTACGAGAAACAGATTTTTGACAAAATAAAATATTACCAGCAATAAAAAAAATTTGTCGACATTAAGTAACCCATTGAGGTTGATATGTCGTAAAACAAAATAAACCAAACCACACCATTACAATGGCGAGATCTAGAGTCCTTGTCTGGATTGTAATATCGCTTTGCATTCCAAACTCCAATCACACTAGTCGTTTTTTGCGTATACTTATATTTTACTTGGTGATATCACACTCGTTTGTACAGATCCCAGTGGATCCCCTTTCCTACGTCGTTACGTGAATTTTGATGCATTCAGGTTATGTTACAGCCAGAATCTTTCTCTTCGGAATCTATTTTGCATATTTATATGTCTACCATTTTTCCTTTGAATATTGTTGCCATATATGCTCCTGCTATATATTCAAATATTCTCGATAAAATCCATCTCGGTTTTACTTATTTTCCCACCGTCGTAACGTAACTTCCCTGTTGCTCTTCCATAAATATGTTCATGGTAATTGTTCTGATAAACTTTCCTCTATGGTACCTAGACTTTATGAATTTAACCGATGTATTAGATTGGCGGCAAAGTTTCATCAGTTTAAAGGTGAAATGGCTAGCTTTAACCGGAAGTTCTATGCTAAGAGTTTCTGGGACTCTTTTCCGGCTTCTTGCTTCCAAGTCAATTTTGATCGCTCAAAAATTGAAATGCAATGGAAATCCTTACCATATCTCTTCTTAATTCCTGTTCTTTTATTGTTCTTACTCCTTAATTGTAGTTTGTTTATATTCTCTAACGCTCAGTGACCTCTTGCGTTCTGGAGGCCTTGCTTTGCGTGAAATTATTTTTAAAAAAGCAACTGCTGCTACTGAACTGAAAAGAAATCAAATATATCTAGTAAAAAATATCCCCTTGAATATAAAATACTTATATTTGTCAACGTCATATTTTTTTATTGCTTATATCACTTTCAATATATTTTCCTACAATTCTTTTTTAACTTCGTAGATTTGTGTAGATATAAATACAGCAAAGTTTGGAAGGATACAATGTCTGCTACACACAGTGATTAATACGACGTGGGATTATATTTTTGCTATTTACTTTAGATATTTAAATAATTTTCTTCAAAAAAACGACTATCCAGCAAATACCCGCCATTTCTCTATCGTTCCTGCAGGCACCCCTCTTTTGATGTATACAAATAATGACATGCCCAGTCCACCTGCGGTTATAATTATTGCAAAGAAAATATGAAACACTTTCAAATGTAACAACGTTTGATTTTGGGTTTTTTTTTTCTTTCTTTTTTTTTTCTGCTTGTGTTTGGAGTTATTTTTAGCATTCTTATTGTTCCTTTGTTTGTTATTGCTAATTATACGAATCATTTTTGA
>CAHIKZ030005514.1:695000-732500 GCA_903632075.3 Acanthosepion pharaonis | reverse complement strand
CTCCTGATTCAGTTTTCCTCTCGACTGTTCCACCTTTTTTTTAAATTTATTCACCGTTCTCGTGATGGTACTTGAATGGACATTGAAGATGGAAGCCAGAGTATGAGTGTTGGTACGATTACTGTAGGCCTGAAAGATCTTTTTCCTCTCACGATTGCTCACTTGAGACGAGAGTGGGGCTGACACAAAACGATATACGATATTAACCTGTTCTCTTTCTAGCTAAATAACTGAAAGGGTTTTTCAGTGATTCTTAAGACAAATGAGGTCAAAATGGCTAAACGCCTTATCTGAAAACGTGGGGAAAATGAATTCAGTTCCTTTAGGGTGTTTTAGATATTAAACATCTTTTGGGATGGATAATTATGGTGTTACACGATTTGGACAATTTTGCTGATACACCAGGTGCATATATATATATATATATATATATATATATATATATATATATATATATATATATATCAGTATATAATTGGTGTATACGGAATGAATTCCAATAACCAACAATTACTATTCTTAAAAAGAGTGCTCAATACAAAGTAGAGCAGATATAATTATTTAAAAAAAATTATAACATAAATATGTTATAAAATCACTACAAAATAGCCATTTTGTTCCAACACCCTCGGTGTCTTATCAAGTGATGATGTTGAATGTAAAATAAAATTTATAGTTTATATATAAATAATAAATATTCTAGTGCTGATTGATAACTGACCGTTACATGATTTTATATATATATATATATATATATATATATATATATATATATATACCGGACTATAATGAGAGTAGAGTAGCCCATAATATTTACGGAGTATATATATATATATATATATATATATATATCTGGAGTAATAGGAACGTTTGGGTTAATAGGATGCCTGTTTATTCATAATCCCTTCATTTCTTGCGGTTATCAATAATAACAATGTTATCATCAGCAGACACAAGCACACAGACACAGTAGACCCTACAATTACGTCCTTACTCTTTCTGTTCCCTATAGCCTGACAGAACAACCGACAGACATATTTTAATAGTGAGAACCTCTTTTAGATAAGTAATCCTCGTAAAAATGACAAAATAATTTACACATGGATTAGTTCAGAATCTCTATGTCTTATGGCTGTTACCAAAATGTCAATTACCTAACGTTCTGCCTAGGTTTAGTATAACATATGTGTACGATATACAAAGTGTTACGCACAGGCAAACACACACACATACGCACACACACGTGTGTGTGCGTGTGTGTGCGCGCGCGTGTGTGTGTGTGTGTTTTCAAACCTTTGCTCCTAGGACCCAACATGCTATGTAGACTGGGTCGGCTCATCCTCATTCCCTACGTAAACTATTGATAATAAGGATATTCCGTTTAGGCAGCTGAGTCCCTAAAACCGACTAGCGAGAGAATGCTTCCTCACTCACTATAACCTTACCCTCTTCAAGTCTAGGACCCATCATTATCTCTCCTATATATCAACATAATCTTCACTTTTTTCAACCTCCTACGTCCTTACAACATCCTCATTCAATAACCCCTTACTATGAGTGACACTAGGACCTTGTACTAGGTAAATATTTACTACTATATATATATGTGTGTTTGTGTGTGTGTCTGTGTTTGCGCGTGTGCTTAGAGAGAAATCGTCACATTTTTGCCATGATCCTTTTGAGGGTACTCTACTAGTATTCATGGTGCAACCATTCATCTCTTATCTTCTGAACTTCAGACACTATGTTGCCACGTTCATTTTATATAATTTACAGTTTCTTCGGTCTCTGCAAGCGAACCATTTACTGTTTTTGTTGCATCTTGTCTGTTATCAAGGGAAAACAATTTCTTTAAATCTTCAGATCCTTCCTCAGTACTCTCGCCGATGTCAAGAGACTAATTTGATCTCTCTTACGTCCCAGCTCATTGCAAATATCCGAATAGTCATCCATGTCATCATTATTGCTTTGATTGTCTATAACTTCGTGTGCGAATTCCAGTTTTATTTCAGTTTCTTTTTTAATGAAACTTGACAAAACAAAGCAAAACAAACATGCTTATGCGCATGTTTGGTTTGGTTTGGTTTGGTTTGGTTTGGTTTACGGCATATCAACCTCAATGTTTATTTAATGCCGACAAAATTTTTATTGCTGGTAATATATTATTTTCACAAAATGTATTGCTGGTAATAATATATTGCATGTAATAATTGTTTTACAGAGTATTTCTGGTATTAAAACCTATTTTTATATTTTCATAGTGTTTTGACCCCAGTTCGGGGTTAGCTACTTGTTCATAGCTAGGACCCTAACAGGGGCTACCACCCCGGGCCAAGGTGGACCTGGCAACACCAGCAAATAACCTCTGATCAGAGGCCTTGCTGTTGGACGTAGTTTATCGTCATACCCAGGACGGACTTATGCGCATGTGCAGTGCCGGATTTACATATGGGCTAGTATGGCCTGCAACCTAAGGTCACCAATCTTAGGCCCCTGATAATTTTTTTAAAACATAAACATATAAAGACAGAGGAAATTTGTTTATTTTCGTATTTAATGAGCCTCCTTTCAACTAATTTGAAACAATTTAGAATATTTGGGCCCCTTTGCTAAAAAATTTGAATAATAAAATTCCAATGTAATAAATGTTTTGCATTTCTGTAGGATGTAAATTTTAGATAAAAATATCATGAAATTACTAATGAAATAAATAGGATGAATTTTAAAATCATTAAAAACATTTATTTGAAGTGTTTCATGTTTGCACCAAAAAAACGACATCTAAAAATATATCTTTTTTTTTTTTATCGACACGAGGGTGAGGTGCGAACATACGTAAATTTTATTAGTCCAGGAACTTCTGAAGGCCGAAATTCAGCCTGGCCTACATGGCATTCGATTTACCTCGTTTTATTTTCCCGCCATGCGAAAGGCTTTCGCATTAAGCTCTTAGCGAACCGTTTTCTAATTGTTCTGACGTTTGTATCTTTAGAAAACATATTTGCAATGCTATGTTTGCCTTGTCCGTTGCCACTGTACATAATGATTCCCTGAGCACCTACTAAAACGAACGTTATTGCCATTCCCTTCTTCCGATATGACCTAAGATATTTTTACGTAGCACGTGTAGGGACCCAGCTGAGACAAACGATTGGCTGAACTAGGTTTAAACTACTTTTTACGTTCACATACCTCACTTATTTTCTATTGATTTCACATAAAGCTGTTTTGGAATTACTCAGCTCTATATTCCAGATAATTAAGTACTAATTCGAGAGAAAAGAATTGCCTTGTGATAACGAGAATTTATTCAGATATTTATTTATATAGTTATCTGTTAAATATTAATTATATTTATTAATATCCGATATTAATAATTACAATTAATAGCTGTATATGAGGGTGCCTCTATCTATTTACAATTTTACCAGGCGGTCTGCCAAGTGCTGTTAATAGCAATATGGATGGTTCTGACTTCTTCTAGGTCACAAGCCACAAGTCTCCATTGCCTACCACAGAAAATCATGAGCAGGATTTTGTATAATGCCTTAGAGCAGAAATCTCGCATAGAAACCGCCTATAAAGAGCATTAACTGAGTAATTAATCTGCTTTTTAGTAATTTTATTATATCAGCTAAACAGTTTTGCGTCGAGCTTCCATAGCGTCTAGCGTTCACCAGCCATTTTATTTTCACTCAGAACTTAGCGCCACACTTAGACTACTGATCTCAATATATATTTTTTTTATATTCACCATTGTACGTTTTAGACACGCCTAGGAATGGACCAGCCAAAATATTATGGTAACAACAAATCTAGCTTAAGAAAGACAACAATCGCGCAAATAATTCTTGGTTGGATAATGATACATATAAAATCGCAGAATGTGTCGTCAAATGTAGAGATTTTGTTAGAAGAATTTTATTGATAATGATTACTTTGCGAACGTATCTACTTCTACAGTCACCGATAATATGGCCACGCTGTTTATTTCAAGCTCAAAGTTACCTTCTTGCTTCTGAAGTCTTCTTCATTTCTATAAAGAGAAGATTTCTTTGAAATATTACTGGAGAAAATATGAAAAATTCAGAGTATTTTGAGAACTCTAAAAGGTTAATTCATTTTGAAATCATTGGATAAATCAATCAGCTCCTAATCTTCTTTACTTTCCTCAATTTAAGGACTTGCAGACGATATAAGATATCAAAAGATAGATGGTAAGAATGAGAGACTGTAAGTAATATTGTTTAAAATTCGAAGTCGATCCATATCAGATAAAGTTGCAAGTATTGATATCACATAACACAAATTGAAGCAAACTTTAATTCGTTACGGACAAAATTTCTTTTTCTTGAATGATATTTCAATCACAAGAAAATGACAGATTGTTACTTCAGATAAAACTAAATCTAATCAAGTTTTGTGGGGACGGGAAATTCTTTTTTTTTTTTTAGTTTCTCTTTCTTATATTTGTCTGAAGAGAAGCCAAAAATAAATTCGAATTGAAATCAAATCCTTCTTTAATTTATCAATTTTAGAAAATTCTTTCTATCGAAAAAAAAAAGATTTATGGATTTCAGTTTCCAGTGCTTTTTAACGAAATGTTTCTTGGTAATATTGTCTATTTATTTGAATCGTTTTTTTTTTTTCATTTAAAGAAGACATCTTAAACGGGGCACGTTAAAGTAATTGTTGACGGCTCGAATTGAAGAATCGGAGATCCGAGTTCGAATTCCAGTCGTGATCATTACATTCACATAAGTGCTAATAACCTTGGGAAAGGTAAAAGTCCAACTCTTCTCCTACCTCCGCCATTTATGGATAAATAACTGAGGCTAAAAAAGTTGGATGGCAACCGATGTAGGAAAAGGAAAAATCTGAATTCAAAACTGTATGTAGACCTGGTGAAGCAAATACAATGCAGCTAAGGAGAGGATCGTTTGTATTGACTCGATGATCCCGACTACGGTCGATTCCTCCTTGTATTAAAAGTTTCCGTTTTATTACTTACAAATATTATTCCAACATACGAGTCTTACATTGATCGAGAAATATAAGAGCTTAAATACGGAATGCTGATTTTATAATAAAATAGGACTTATAGGGATGAGATAAACCTGATCGCAACACAATTTTCCTATCCTTATTTTCTCCTCTTCTTCCTCGCAGAAGAGTGTTTCTTGGGTAAGAAAGACTGATGGAGTCAAATTCTTTCCAGGCCGGTTCTGAATTCAAAATTTCCTTCTCCTAGACCGGTTGCCACACAAGGCTATAGAACCCAGTCTCTCCTGCTATTTACCCATAGGTGGGGGGAGAAGAAGAGGGTTCATACCTTTCCCAAGGGTATTAGCATATAAGTGAATGTAATGGATTCGACTGGAATTCGAACGAGCTGAGCTGCTATCCATTATTCCACCGTGCCAATAGATTTTTATAAAAAATATTATATTACCAGCAATGCATTTTTGTAAGGAAAAACAATATTACCAAAAATACATTTTTGAATGGAAAAAATATCACCAGTAATATATTTTGGTACTGAAAAATATATTACCAGCAATACATTTTTAAAAGGAATTGCTCCAAAGAAAACTGAATTTCCGGATTAAATGACCCATAAGGAGTTGATGTGCCGTTAAACAAACTATCTCACGTAGAATGACACAATTGATTTAAATCTTGCTTAAAGAATTTCATTCTTATTTTTCTCTAAAAAAAAAAATAATGTCTTAAGCGATTTCTTCAGTGAATTCATTCGAATTTAACGTTGATTATGATTGGAACAAAAGCTTTCTTAAACCAATTTTGATTTGCCCCAAATTAATTCTATTCGGTGCTAAGAACGCGTTTGCGCGCACACGTATACCCATTTCTCAGGTATTAACTGTAAGGAATTTCTTTCATGTTTGCTGAATATTTGAATGTGTTGCATTCATCTTTAACTTGAATTTGTTTTTGTCAGTTTTAGGTTCTATATACGCCATGACCTCCACGCCACCTCAACCCAGGTTCCTCCCTACACCAACCAATGTGACATTTCTTCGGGGAGAGCTGGCAACCTTGAGATGTGCAGTGATTAATCTAGGGACGAAATATGTAAGTACAATTCCAACCGTTTATTCTGTATGTATTTCACAAGCATTTTACATTTAATACGATAAAAGAAAAAGATAGATTAAAGAATAACATGTCACTGAGTGTAGTCATTACTCTATCACAACTATTTTTGAAGTAGTTATTTTCAAATCTCCTATATTAATATTATTGTTTTATTTATGTGCTGTATTTTGTCTTCGTGTAACTTGTCGATTTACACTTCGTATAGAAACTATATCGGCACCGGTTATTTCCAGTAGAGTTTTGAATTATGAAACTGTATCTTTGCAATTCTACAGTAACTAAACAAAGAGCAAACACAAAAGAATTTACATATTTGACCGAGAGCACCATTATCGAAACACTAACCAATCTCTAAAAAAGAAAAAAAAAAATAATACTCTATTTACATTATGTACAGTCTGATTTTCTTTTTTCTTTTTATGTGCTGTGTCCCTTCAGCACGTAGGCGATCATAGCTCTTCCCTTCTCCTTATCCCTTGTAGATTTCAATGAGTTTTCTCCCTTTGCTACAACCACCAGGCCATGTCCTGTCATCCACTTGTTTAACCCCGCTAGGTAGTTCATGGGTTGCTTTCCCTTGTCTCTTTTTCCTTCTATTCGACCTGTGAGTATCAGCTTATCCAAGCCCCCTTTCCTCATTACATGTCCCAGAAATTTCAGCTGCCTACTTTCTGATGTTAAGTATAAGATTCCATCTTGTTTGCATCCTCTCCAAGACCTCATCTTTGCTCGGTTTCATGCTATCCTTAGCATCCTTCTGTAGAACCATACCTCCGCCTCCTCAAGTCTCTTCTTCATCTTTTGAGGAGACCGTCCAACATTCACTGCCATAAAGGAGAAGAGATGTCATGTAGCTGCTCAGTACTCTTTTCTTTGTTACCAAAGAAATCCTCCTGTCTCGTAATACACTGTCTAACTTTTGGAATGCGTCTTTGGCCATCCCAATACGTCTTCGGATCTCAGCGTCGCACTTACTGTCCTCTGTCAGAAGAATTTCTAGATATTTAAATTTCCGCACCTAGTAGATTTAACTCTCCCCGAACTGTAAATCGCATTTCGGGCTCATCCTTTTACTGATGACCATGAATTCTGTCTTCTTTTTTTTATGCTTAGTCCTTTGTTCTGGCTCTCCTTCGCTACCTTCTGTAGGAGGTTTTGTAATTTCTTTTCCGTGTCTGCTATCAGTACTGTGTGATCTACGTATCTGTTGTGGCCTGTTTAGGGGCCAGAAAAAAAGACACCGAAGACGAAGGTAGGTTGAAAAAGTATATTGAAGATATATACAAAACAATAGTGTTAGTAATAAGTAGATTAGCACTGCATCTACTACTCCTCTCACTTTACACTCTCTTCCACCGGTATCCGAAGAGTTCATTATACTGTAAGAGGGTTTACTACAACAGTATCTTATGTTATTAAGTTGGTGGCCGCAAATGACGAATTCCGGTAGGACTTCCAATTCTCTCAGAATTGACTCGCTGTATAGGTTGAATAAGTCCTGTGAGAAAACATATCCTTGCCTTACGCCCCTTTCTGTTTTTGCATATCTGCTAAACTCATTCTCTATACGCATGTATTTCAATCGTCGTACACTCTGGCCATTAGATATCAGCCGATCCGTGTAACCTTTGTATTTCGGACTGAACGATTTATTTAATTTGCTGGCATATATTTGTTTTCGTTCCACTGTCCATGTCTAGGGATATATCATCATGTTCTATTTTTAGTACTGCTCAGTTATTGTTTGACCTGTCTCCATTAAGTTTGAGTCTGTCCAGGCCGATTTGAATTCTTTTTAAAACGATGTTTCCTTTTTGACATTAAATTCGATTCAGATCGTCTGGCATTACTTGACGGGAATTACATACTATAATAATAGCAACAAAGATGAGGAGATTAGTCCAACTGTAAATGATGCCCTCCTCACATCAGATAAATTCAGGCAGAAAACCATCCTTTGTCATTAAATCTAGAGGCGAAATTTATTTCCGAACGCAACAAGAGATCAATTTCAGATATCAGTTTACCTTTCGTTTCTTTTACTTTCTGACTCAGCATTCTGTATGCCAAGATCAAATTTGAACCTACATCGCTAATATTTATGTATTTCCTTTTTAACCTGTAGCAATATTTGGAGTAGGGCATAGCGGCTCGAATTAAGGAATCGGAGAACCGAGTTCGAATTCCAGTCGAATCCATTACACTCACTTACATGCTAATACACTTAGGAGAGGTATGAATCCTCTTCTCCCACCAGCTATGAGTAAATAGCAGGACAAACTGGGTTCTATATCCTTGGATGGCAACTGCTCTAACGCAGAAAGAAATGGCAACCTACTGTGGTAAAAAATCTGCCTCGTCAGTCATGTATCAAAATACGGCACATAACTGAATATTTAAGTGCCACTTATTTTGTTCATTGCCAGTTGGAAACTGTGTCTTGACAAGCATCATTACATTGGAACATTTTTAAGTCTTGGATTTGAGACGAGGAAATATAACAATTACAAATTTTTTTCATGACTGTGAGATATCAGTCAACAACAACTTGCTATCGACTAAACAAATGAAATGTTATAGAAACATGGTACATACTCTCAATTCTGTTATAGATTTTTCTCAAATTACAACTGACAGTATCCATTTGTCAAGGCGTAGAATGAGGTGCCATATCGGTGAAATAGTATCTTCGCTTATTGCCTGCTGGAGACATGGATCCTGACATGATGAAGATATTTGTATACCAATAGTTTTCGTGAAAACTTAGAAAGTGCACACCTTTTCCTCCTGCACGTAAATCCTTGGCAATTTGCAAGAAATATGAATTTCTATTTTTTTCAATTATTGTGTTGCGATGACAATAAGCGAAAATGTCTTTAAATAACTCCCACTTTGAAACAACCCAATCAGCATCAGTGCAGTACGTTTTATACGGTCTCTCACATCCCAACGTCTTCTTGGTTTTAATTCGCCGATTATAAAATAAATTTAAAATAGGTATTTGCGAATTAAACCACAAAGCATTAACGACTGTCATGGATAAAACTCTATGTTCCGCAGCTTCTGTTTATATTTATATATATATATATATATATATATATATATATATATATATATATATATATATATATATATATATATATATATATATACTGTATTACCTCCTCATTTTGTACTTCCCTGAATAGTCAAGTCCACGAGCCGCTAGCTGTTTAATTATTATTATTATTAGGACGGACGTCATAACACAAGGGAGCTACCTCGCTCCCTAAATGGGAACCAAGTTATACCCTTTGACTCAAAACTCTCTAGGACAATAGAGAAGGGAAACGGATTTCGAGATGATGGTCAAGCATCTTCTCATGTCAAGTATCGAACTTCATTGTACGGATAATCACTGGTTATGTTTTACATCTATTGTTATTCAGTACTAAATAAAATTTATAAAGGTTCGAATTATATGTTCGTTCTTATTTGACACAGATTAGCAAACACATAGCCATGCAACAATTATTAAAGAGAGAAGTTTGATTACAAATCTACTAAATCCAATTTACCAATGCTAATACCCAGTCTACTAATGATATACCTGTTAACATGACACAGTGAATAAAAGTGCTGGGGGATTGATTGAAGAGTTACTTGACCCAAATAAGTTATGAGTTCAATCCCTGGTCACGGTAGAGAGAACGTAAACTTGGAGAGTTGAATTACTAAGGGGAATTAACTAAAACCGAAAAGACATGGTACGTGGTATTAAAACAACCTACTCATGTGGACTAAATAAAGGGTTCGATAAGAAATTCCATCGTATATCACCTGAAGAAGGTCGGAGCGTAGAACCTCGTTAATATGGCAATAAAGATGGGAACAATAATTCGGATAATGTAAATAGTGATTTGTCGATCTCGAATAGTTCTGATGTTAAATATAATGGCCCTCTTTGTTTCGATTTTCTCTAAATCTTCGACATTTGTTTACATGATCAGTCCACGGAAATCTCAGCATCCTTCTGTAGAACTACATTTCTCGAACGTCTATTCAATGAGGCCATATCGTACGCGCTTGTGTAGTTAATCTATCCCAACCTATTTTTTCTGTGATGATTATAATTGCTTCAGAATTTTGGAGCCAATGTGGAGCAGGTCGTTTCCCTTTGAGCTCATCTATGCTGTTATGGTAAGAGTCTCCTGCTATCCATAGTTTCGTATGTTATTTTGGCTCATTGTCTAAGTAAGATTTTCCACATCAATCATAGACATGTCATCTACTTGTAGCAGTTTTCACTGGGTTCCTCTTTCAGCATCTGTTTGGATGAGCGCTGTTCGTGTCTGGTTATCAATTCTGGGAAAGTTCCTTTCTTTTGACAGTTTTGAATCTGCTGACTTAATCCCGAATATAGAATGATGATCCCCTTAATCTAATATCCGGTGGTTCCATCATATCTTCGTAATTTCCAGTTGCTCATCTTCCTGGATGTGTTTAGAGACATTGAATTTATTCCAAGAATTTATTTTCATAACTATTTTTCTTCTATTTTCTATATATCTCTCTTAACTTTCGTAAAGCAGCCTGGTGTTTCATTGTGTTTCTTTTAGCATACCATATTCCATGCAAAAATTTATTTTCGTCTATAGTGACTGTTTTTTGTTTTTTTTTTTTTTTCTCCCTTATCATGTCTTAACGACAAAATTAGCTGGGACAACCATAAAAATACGTTTTATAAGCCACTGAACTGGAGTTTTATTTTTAATACTGGTAGGGTCTCCAGCTTCCTTGCGATAGCGTCATTATAGTGATTGAATAAAGAAGACACATCCTTGTCTTACGTCTCTTTATTATCAGTGGACGCAATCTTAAAAATATAAACTACGCAGATGACCCACTGTTGATAGCAGACACAAAGAAAACTACAACTCCTACACCATGTAGTAAAGAAAACTATGAAGAAAGATTTAACTACCAAATATAAGACAGAATGTATAGTTGTCAGCAAGAGTCCAAGATATTTTTCTTGTATGTGCCGTGTCAGTCCAGGATTTTAGAGATCATGTCTTTCCACAATTTCCTGCCCTTTGTAGATCATAATAAATGTTGTCTTTTTGTTATCTCTCCTAAACTTTGTTCATCCAGCCTCAAGCTCGTTAACTAGGTTGTTTCCCTCGGTTCGTCTGGCTTTTATTCTGTCTTGTGAGTATAAAATTTTCCAGGTACTTTTTCCTCATTATGTACTCTAGCGATTTCAACTGACACTTCATGGTGTTAAGTATAAGTAACTTTTTTTTATTTCCATTTTCTCGAAAATTTTGTACAGAAGTTTGCATATTAAGGAAGTATTTAACATAGGATAAAAATGCGACAGTGAAAACTGAATTCGCATTGGAATAGCAAAATATACATTGGAAAAGCTAAGAAAAAAACTAAGAAATTTTCATTAGAAACAAAAAAAAAGATGGCTGAAGTGTTATGTAACATCAGCCTTCCTGTATGATAGGGAATGTTAGATAATTTTCTCGCAGATGAAAAGAAACTGAAGGTAAAAGAAATGTGATTTTATAGAAGGATTCTTAGAATTCCATGGACGGAGTGTGTAGTGAACAAATAAGTTTTAAGGAAAATGAAAACAAAACGGACACTTATTCTCAGAATCAGAAAAACACGGCTGGAATGTCTTGGACATATTGCGACAGAAGGGAATTTAATAATCTCAGGACATATCGAAGGCAAAAGGTCGAGAGAAATGTAGAGGGTCACATGCATAACGAAGTGGATAGTGACACGGATTGGCAAAGGGACAATCGTTGATAAAACCTACAAGTGATAAGATGTTATAATGAGTCACGATCGTCCTCTTCCTGAAAGAAAGCATCATATAGAAGTTTTATACTTAATGTCGAAATTGCCAACCGCGTTTTTCCTCGATTTGTTCTTTATAAACATTTTTTAAGCATTTTACCCCAAGCAAGGCAGGAGTGCCACTAGCACGCAAAGGATTACAGAAAGTGAGAGCAAGGGTAAAGAGGGGTGTTTGAGGAAAGGATATAGAGAAGGACGGGGATCAGGATCAAGGTATCAGAAGATGTCGATTGACATTACATTAGAATATTTGAAGATTATAGCTATCAGGGAAGCAAGTAACAGGCAGGGAGTTCCACTGTCGGGAAGTGTGAGAGAAGAAGCTGTTGAAGTAGAAGAGGCAGTTACATTTAACTGTTTCGACAGTGAAAGAGTGGGACCGAGATGCCAACCTAATAGCACGCTTACTCATATAGTCGAGACACTGGTGAAAATAGCTCGTCAGAGCAGTTGCCATGAAAATATTTGTAGAAAAGACAGAGGGGAGCCATATCACATCTGTGAGAAAGTTACTGTAGACGAGATGCCAGATCCGGACCTATCACATTGCATACCCGTCTTTGGATTTTGTCTAGGATCTTGAGATGAGCAGCTGGAGCACCAGACCATCTATGGCGACAATATTCAATGCTACGACGAATGGTAGATTTATATAATTCTTCAGTGTTCTCCTGAGGCCTTCAAATGAACTTGGGTTTTATTCCAGTGCTGCAAATACATTAACTTCATTTATATATCTTCATCAATTTTCTAAACATTCAAATAATTAGAACTCTAATTCGTTATGAGAGAAAAGAAGATAATCATTGAATTCGCTCCCTCGGACCGTATAGTATGGGCAAATAGGAAATTATTTCTTGTACGCAGATTTCTTTTAACTCTTATTAAAGTAATTAGATAAATAAGAAATAATACTCCACAATATTCTTTTACAAATCACCCATATTTTTACATTATTTAACCAATCTTCTGAATCCCTCAATTCAGTATCTCTAGCTAGAAGACAATTTCTGTTACTCTGAATAACACATACATATATATATATATATATATATATATATATATATATATATATATATATATATATATATATACAAACATACATGCAAAAACACGACTTTTAATATTATATAGCTAAAATCTTCATGTTCCCTTGAAGTGGATTCTTGCATACTTATTGAATGTTCGTTGCAGAGTCTAACGGGCGAGGGTCAAGAGCCAGGATACTTATATCAGTAAACAGAATTTTATAGAGAGCACCAAAGAGGCAGCAATAATGGAATGTAATTCCAAATATAAGAAAAACAAAAATGCATTTCAATGGAATCAAAAAGAAAATGGCTGCTTACTGGAATAGCACTTATTATATTTGCTTGTCTTTGCAGCAACTAACGATGCAAAGTATTGAAACTGCATGGAAACATTTACATGCTATTATCTTCTTACGCAAAATAAACCGATATTGAGCTGAGTTTTTCTTTTTTTTTATATTCATATGTAGCCATTGTCAAATATATTTATGGATAAAGATCCGGCTAAAAATGCTACGTTTATTAAGTTTATTTATTTTGATGTGTTTATAAGAATATTTGTGTGTGTGTGTGTTTCTTCCCTTTCGGTAACCACTTCTATACACAAAAATTCCGGGTACCGCTGGGATCTTTTCTCAGTGACGTTCTCGCTTGTCTATTTCTAGAATTTCTAGAAATTGTTCCTTTCAAAAATATGCTTTATTAAAATAGTTAAGAATTAAACGAAAAGTTGTTTTTTTAAAAAAAAAATATCTAGAAATAATTCTAAATTGCAAATGTTGTGGAAGAAGTGACGCTATAGGAACGACTTTTTTATTATCAACGTGTATACTTGTACATGTCGGGCGTTTTAATTTCATATTTAACATTAGGCTCTTTGGGATCAGAGAATAGCCTTTCATGTTCTATGTGCATTGCTGGTGCATTTGGTATCCTAAATGATTATAATTTATCATATTATATTAATAATAGACATGGATACGTAGAATTCAATGTATAAGGAGATAGATAGATAGATAGATAGATAGATAGATAGATAGATAGATAGATAGATAAAAGAAACTAGGAAGAGATAGATAGATAGATAGATAGATAGATAGATAGATAGATAGATAGATAGATAGATAGATAGATAAAAGAACCTAGGAAGAGATAGATAGATAGATAGATAGCTAGATAGATAGATAGATAGATAGATAGATAGATAAAAGTATCTAGGAAGAGATAGATAGATAGATAGATAGATAGATAGATAGATAGATAGATAGATTATAATATATATAGAGAGAGAGATAAAGAGAGAAATTTAAATATAGGGATAGAACAAAATATAATAAATATGTGTAAATAAATATGTGGATAGATAGATTAGATTAGATATGTGTGTGCGTAGATAACCTATAGTAATTAGAAATAGTGAATATATGTATATATCTTAATGTAGATAGTTAAACAGTTTCAGACATATATATATATATATATATATATATATATATATATATATATAGTTTTAGACTAATAGAGTAAAAGAGAGATAGTCTCTTATAAAGTTATAGAATATAGTTTGAGCCTGAGATAGAGATAAATAGTTTCATACTGAGATAGATAAATAGATAGATAGATAGATTAGAATATATATATATATATATATATATATATATATATATATATATATATATATATATATAGTGATTTTCCAAGCGTAGCTTAG
Organism: Acanthosepion pharaonis; assembly: GCA_903632075.3. Taxonomy (NCBI): domain Eukaryota; kingdom Metazoa; phylum Mollusca; class Cephalopoda; order Sepiida; family Sepiidae; genus Acanthosepion; species Acanthosepion pharaonis. Next base: position 717,782 of record CAHIKZ030005514.1, on the reverse strand, counting down.
ATGTGGCACAAGGCCGAAAGAATAGAACGCCCAGTGAGGATCGAACTATTCGGTCGTAATTTTTCTAGCAAGACCGTCACATCGACTCGAGGTGCCCGATATATATATATATATATATATATATATATATATATATATATATATATATATATAAATATATATATATATAAACAGATCGAGGTTTAAATAAAGGGAGATAACCTACAATTAATAGATTTTTGTGTATATATGTATATATCTAAATGTATATAGATAGGTAGATATATATACATTAAGACTGAGATACGTAGATAGATAGATCAGCATCAATACACTTACATACGCATGGTCACATGCACTGTTGTAACATCAAATGTCTTTTTCGCCTTTATTATATTTTCTCATTTTACACACACACACACACACATATATATATATATATATATATATATATATATATATATATATATATATAGATATATAGATATAGATATATACATTCGTGTCATGTTTCTCTGTGTGTGGGCGTGTGAATCTATTTTATATATCAACATGGAACGCATAATATTGCTAATTATGGTACATTTAAACAATTTTAGGGGCTTTTAAATCATATTAGCTTAGATAATTCTGTTTATTTTCTAGCGATTTCCTTGGGCAAATACATTGAACGATTGGTTTTTGTAATTCGTCATTTGCCGGCTTACCCAACCTTAGCTCACCCACCCCCACCCCCACCCCAAATCATGCCTATCAGTGAGTAAACATGACTCCAACAGAAGTAACATCAGAGTATATTATGATAAAAAGACCAGGAAATCGTCTTTTTATTGGAATGTTGCAAGTGAAAGGAAGAGGGAGGAGGAGAAATATTGAAAAACCATCGGCTATGAAATCTAGTTATATGTTATATTAGATTTTGTTTACGTAGAAGGTTGAATTTCGATGCTGGATTCGCCGGAATACCATTGTAACAATGAATATGGGTTCAATTGGTGGATTTCGAGGAGAGTTTCAATTGGCTTATTCGCAATAATCTTGCATAACGATCATATTTTCTCACGTTCAATGTTGATGATTTCTTTTATCTACTTTCACTTTCACTTTCACTTTTCACCCATTCCCTTCATAAGACGTTCGCTTTTTAATTTGCATTCGTTTATATAATAGATAAGTCATTGTCGAACTAACTACTAAAAAAGAAGAAAAAAACGGAGTTTTCTGAAGAACTTTATTTTGCCTCTATAGGCCCTTTACCTTCAGGACGTGAGCGATCCTAGCACTCCACAACGTCCTCTCCTTTGTAAGCTCTTAGCGATGTTTGTCTTTTTACTATGCCCCCCTCTTGTTTTTCTATCCATTTGCTCGTTAGAAACTGATTCCTTCCGTCTCTTTTGCCTTTGATACGCTTTTGAGTGTTAAATTTTCCAAGTCATCTTTCCTCACTATGTGTCCGGGACATTTTAGTTGTCTCTTACTGATTGTATATATAGTCATTTTTGTTTCCATTTTCCTTAAAACTTCGTTACTTACTTGCTCCGACCACAGTAGTCTCAGCATCCTCCTTACGTCTAAGTCTTCACTTAATCAGTGAGGAAATTGTCCAGCATTCACTGCCATGAGTTGTTTGATATTAAATAGCAGTCCAGTAAACATTTCATTTTCGTCTCAGTAGATTATTTTCTCTTTTAATCAAAGTAGCATTCCCTATGTCAAAATTGTGGTCAGTTTCGTTACGCTGAACAGCCAATGCGTTTTCTGTGTTGTTTTTTTTTTAATGTCCTTTTTGTATTCATATATAACTTTCCATATAGAAAATGTCTGAAAAGTGACTTAATCACTAGTTCAGTCACGGTAAATTTGCGTCCAGTTTCTTACATATATCACCATTCGTGTTAGATTTTCTGCTGTCACAATGTCGGATAGTCAGGGACGAAGGTGATGGAGAGATAATGAAAAAATACAAATGAATTTGGGTAGACTAAAAAAAATATATATTCAAAAATATTCTTTCAAAAATTATGAAACTACCAGCAGCTCTCGTTTCATGCGCATAAGTAGACGTGGCAGCTTCAACAAAGCCCAGTCCGATGAAATCCTAACGGATGAAACGCGTCACAACACTTTTAAATTTGTCCTACTATATATATATATATATATATATATATATATATATATATATATTTTGTATATATTTAGGCAACAAGTTTTCATTAATGCATGTTGCATTAAATAATATAGATAAGTTTTGTCTATTTATTTTAAGTAAGTTCCTTTCATATTGTCTGATAAGCTTAATCACATTATCGCTGAAAGGCGAAAGGAAAACACTACATTGATACATGTTTAAATTCAATCTAAGCTTTCGGCTTACACAAGCCATTATCAAAGATGACAATTTCAATAAATCAAACAACAACGGACGAAACAACAATGATAGTCCGCCCTTGCTGCATGAAAAATTTCCAAGTAACGACAAACTCGTAATATACAAGACGCGGAAGCGAAAATAACGTCGCAGCTCGTGACGTCACACATATCCTTGTCGACAACACAACTATACTTAAACATGAAAGCAATAAACAAAAATTAAAAATTCTTGAAGCTTTATACATAAAACAGTTGAAACCTAACTTGAACAAAATAAACTATGAAATCTCCACAAATATCATTAAATGCCTATAATTTATAACAGAAGCCATTGGTTTATACAAACGTCTACCCATACTTAATACTTCTCGTTTTTCACTCTCTGGTGGTCATGTGTGATTTTTGTAATGCCAGTTGGTAATTTTGAGAGAAAAATATTTATTCAAATACAAGTGAAATCTCAGTATTTTAATCACTTCAGTACAAGTACTCACACGGTGTACAGTAGGATTTTATAATGAGATTGATATTGAGAAAAAGGTCAAATCAAGGTTAAAGTGGTTCAAATTTTTAGTCATGTTTATAAAATTCATTATTTGCCTTTTTCAAATGTGCCTTGATTAAATCCATCAGAGGTAGGAAATATAGCTTTCCTTTTTTTTTCATTATTCGTTCTTTATTTATTCGACTTTTTTCTGCTTGCTAAGGTGGCTGTCTTTCTAATACTTGTTACTGACACATGTTTAGGCATATTTCTGTTTTCTTTTCAATACTCACTGTGACCACGTAGAATTTCTTTGTTCTTCACAGCTTCCGTCTCCTTTTTATATCTGAATTTTCATAACTTCTTGAGAAAGAGATGGTTATGTGAATTTCCGCTGCCCTTTCTATGGTTTTTCAATTGACATTAATCTTTCTCCTATACTGTCAAGACTACACATTGATGGAGAAGAAAATATAGACTCACGCCTACTCTCAGTGTATTTGTAAAGTAAACGTAACAGTCTAGGCTGAATACTGCAGGGAGCTTGTCTTTCTTTTTATGTGCCGCCTCCTTTCAAGACTTAGGCGATCATGACTCTCCGCTTCCTCTTATCCCTTGTAGCTCTCAATAAGTTCCATGCTTCCGCCAACTCCCCAGGCCACGTTCTATCGTCCACTTGCTTAAACCCTCCAGGTATACGTTGCTTTCCCTTGTCTCACTTTCCCTCTATTCGACCTGTGAGTATCAGATTCTTCAAGCCGTCTTTCCACATTACGGGAAACCAGAAATCTCATCTGCCTCTTCCTGATGTTAATTGTAAGCTTCCTCCTTGTTTGCATCATCTCCAAAACTTAATCGTTGCTCACACGCTCGATATATGATATCCTTAGCATCCTTCTATAGAAGCATATCTCCGTTGTCTCGAAACTCTTCATCATCTTTGAGGAAACCGTCTAACATTCGCTGCCATAAAAGAGACAGAGCAGCTCAGTAATCTTTTCTTTGTTACCAAAGAAAGCTCCCTGTCTCATAATACTCTGCCCAGCTTTTGGAATGCGTCCTTGGCCATCCCAAAACGTCTATGAATCTCAGCGTCACACTTGCCGTCCTCTGTCAAAACACTTCCCAGATATTTAAACTTTCGCATCAGCTTGATTTTAGTTTTCCCCGACTTGCAAATTTCATTACGAATTCATCCTTTTACTGATGGCCATGCATTCCTCCTTCTTCTAGTTACGCGCCTATAACCATTAAAAAGAAGTTTCTGAAAATAAAACAAAAATAAGATCGAGTAAAATTAGTAAAAAAAAAATGATGATACCGCTTGATATTTATACAGAAAGTCGTACTAGTTTTCTCTATAGTAAAAGACTACTTCTTCAGTCTATCAAGAATTGAGAGTATTTCATAGTTCACGAAATTCTGAATATTTATTGAAAATTGTTGGCAAGTCGATTTTGTTTAACGGCATATCAATCTCTATAGGTTATTTAATGCCGAAATCTACATATTATTAACATAATTATTTACAAATTTTTGTAAATAATTTTATATTTTCAGAATAAAGATCTGTTTTTTTAGATATATAGTTTGTAGGGCATATGGTAATTTTACAATAAAATTTAGTGTTGCATTGATTGTCTTTTTACCATAAAATTTATTGTTGCCATAAAAATCTATTATATAAAAATGTACCGTTGATATTTCAGTGTTGCATTGATTGTCATTTTACCATAAAATCTATTGTTGCCATAAAATTCTATTATATAAAAATGTACCGTTAATTTATGTTTGGGGTGGGGGTTAACTATCTGCTCATAGCTGGGACCCTAACAGGTGCTACCACCCAGGGCCAAGGTCGACCCGAGAACAATATGAATAAAGAGGTGGTTTCACTCTCCTCAAAACATCCCCTCTCCCGACCAGAGACCTTGCTACCGGATATAGCTGGAAAAGAACATTCGATTATCGAGTAAATGCATCAAAAACGTACCATCCATCTTACTATGGCATCATATACCCACGGGTAAAGGGAATATAAAATGTTCTATATTTGCATTTCTACGTGTGGTCATATTTATGTATACGCGTATATAAGCAATCGTTCTAGATTAACAATTCTTGGAAATAGCATTATGTTCCGATTCTAATATCTATATTTCAAATTCCTTTAAATATTTCTAGTTTCTGCAAGGATCGATGTCAATAATCATTGATTTTCTCAAATTTATAATTCACTTAAGATATCTCAATCGGGTAAAAATACGATGCAGTTCGATCAGCACAACACTTAATTATATAAGCTTCTAAAATTGGGAATAAAAGGAAGATATCTAGGAAAAATTATTAAAACAATAATCACGCTGACTTGCTTTACCTGAAGAAATCATAAATACAATTAGAGCATTCAAATGACTCAAAATTGAATTCTTAAAAAATATTGATCAATCAAAAAATAAAAAAATATCACTTATTCTTTGATAGCATTCAATAGAAATTTTATAACAAAAATCAATCGGAATCATGACTACCAATCGATTATAAATCAATTATATGCGATCACTTAAACAATGCTTTATTCTTTGCTTTTTTTCTTTACAATATTCTGAGCTATTTCTCATGTATTTTCATATTTCTTTATATATCTTATATATATATATATATATATATATATATATATATATATATATATATATATATATATATGCATACACATATATATACATATGTGTGTGTGTGAGAGAGAAAAGAGGTAAAGATAGGAAGTTAAGGAATAATAAGTATGAAGTAGGTTAAGATTATACATATATATATATATATATATATATATATATATATATATATGTGTGCATGTATACATATATATATATATATATATATATATATATATACGAGTGTATGCATGTAGGTATATATATGTGTGTGTGTTTTGTGTGCGCGTGTATATGTATATGTGTGACATGACTGATAAAATATAGATACTGAGAAAGATAAAGAATTTATAGTTAAAAAAATAAGAAAAAACATACAAGTAAAAGAATACCTCAGTATGATCAATATTTATGTGTTTCGATAAAAAGATTTCGTAAAATATTAGCGAAAAAAATAATTCTTCTCTATTCTCCGATTTCAAATGTCAAACTTATGCAATACAAATCTGTACGGGGGAAAAAAGTATTTTAAATATTTTTAAATCGCATTCTGAATTCCTGAAAATAGACTTATACATATATATATATATATATATATATATATATATATATATATATATATATATATATATATTGAAATGAAACATGGTTTTCATTTTTTAAAAAAAATTGTCTGATAAAGAAAGAAATTTGATCGATTGATAGACCAAATGTTTCTTGTTGAATATCACAGAAACTTCGGTCACTGTGTAGTTACTGAAAATTCCGATGGTTAACGGTCAGAATAACTGTTACCATGCGGGAAATATTCTGCAATCATTGACCGAACAGCTAATGTCATTTTCGATTGATTTTTTTTTCAAAATTCCTTTCCATGTGTTTTTCAGAAAATTAGAATTCTCAAGTCCACTCTTATAGATCTTTCTAGTATTGATGAAAATTTCTTTACAAACATATTGCTTTTAGTTACGTGGAAATTTAACCTTTTAATTATATATTTTCTCTTCTAGTTTCATGTGCTATCAATTTTTGTTGTTGCAGTGTTCAAATGATGAAGGTTTTGTTATTTGGTAAGGCTCTTTTTGATGCTGCAGCGCCAGTCTACCGAATCTCATAAATAAAGGCTTTCTGTATAAATTTGTGACTAATGCACAGGCATGTTTTCAGGAATATGTGTAGCGCCAATCATTTAAAGGTGGGGAAGTATGCTTGCTATAATATTAGACGTTCGAACATTAACTTACGGCTGAATATCGACCGTTGGCAGAGGAAGGAAAGTTACTCTCGATATAGCCATGAAAGTAGATGACAAGAGAAAAAGGAATAAAAAATTAGCGCGAGGAAAAGAAAGTAGAACGATTTTTTTTTCTCTTACTAAAAAAAATGGCAAAAGGAAAAATAGAAAATTTGAAAAGAAAAAGTAAATATACAAAAAGAAAACGAATCTTTTTTTAAATTGTCTTGGAAGGAAGAAAAACTAGAAGCAAGAATGTATGAAACGGGAGAATTTTGTAAATAAAAGTGGGCAAATGAAAAACGAAAGAAACAGCAAAAATAAAGGAAAACTATTTTTTTTGTTTATCTAATTTGAAATGAAATGAGATTTTTTTTTTTTTTACAAAAAAATCTCCTTTCGAGAACCTGAGTGAAAAATGCTCTTGGCCTGAAGTTGAAATCGGTGATTTTTTTAGAACTTTTAAAGCAAGGGACTATAACAATTGTGATGCCAGTGACAGAATCGCTTATCTAAAGGAAGATATGCTGAATAATGTTTTGAAAACCACTTGAGTGTATTTACTGGGGCTCATTTTTGGTTGCTGAAGAATCTTTCTAGTCACAAAATGGAGTGCAACTGACTAGATTCTTAAAGGTCTGTGGAATGTATAGATCAGTTAATTTTTATCAAAATCAAAACCAAAATGGCCGTTTAGAAATGTTATCGTACTGTTTGAATAGCTGCAAAAATACACGTTATTGTCTCTGGCTGCTTTTATTAATGGCAAGATATCAAATAAAATGACCGTACTGTATCTTGTCAATAAATTGAATATAAACCAGTATCTTTTGTCAATATTAACAAATAATGTATAAGAAATGTATAAGAAATAGGTATGGATACTTATCGGCCTTTTCATAGGATTTTACTAATGTTAAAAGTGGTATTGAGCGTGACGTGACAGTAGCTGCTTTGGTTGTCGATAGCCTGTTGCGGATTAGCTCTTGACAGAGGCAGAAGTTGTATCAAAAGGTGGCTCGGCGAACGGATGAAAGCTATGTATCATAAATGAGGAACATAAAAGATATCAGTTGACCTTATTTACAGTCGTGCTGTTTTTTAAAAAGTATGTACTATACTTTCTTTATATGGGACTAATTATGATATATATATATATATATATATATATATATATATATATATATATATATATATATTATAAATTAATTGATTTAAAATATGTTTTTTCGTTACACAGTTCTAACCATGCTTCAAAAATGGAAGCTAAAAGCCCTGAATTTAATTTTTGTAAATAAATTAAAGACATTAGTTCCATTTCATCCTCAAGCGAATTTTGGAGTAACTTTTAAAATCACCGGGTTTAAAATACAGCTAAAACAAATTCATGTTTCCAAGGTTACAGATAAATCTATTTTTTGCTAGAAAAAGGGGTGATTGGGTTAGTTCAATATGTCTATATTTTAATGTATCAGTTATTGCTATCGTTTTGGTAGTGGGTAGGGATGTATTTTTTGTGGATATCTAACATCCGTTAAAAGCGTGTATTCTGGATTTTTTAAAATTATATTGTTAATATATAAAATTCTTACGGCATTTTTTCTTCAGATATTTAAAAGATTTTTGGGTGAGTGTTTGGTAAGAATACTTTTTTATTCAACTACGATTTGAAATATTTTACTTTTAATTTTAATATACTATATTTCTTTCAAGAACAATTAAATGTAATTAGGATCCCTTACAGTTTGTGGAATTATTATCACATCAAGTATATTACGATTTTTAAAATTTTATATTTAAATATTACTAAAGTAAAATTTTCATTTCCCTGATTTAGTAAACTTTATTTATTTATTTAATTACAATTTAAAAGAAGTTTAGGTTAGAATTCATTTTAATGTACTACAATTTTAATTACAACTTTAAAATATTTTCATTAGTAGTTTTTATAGACTGCTCTGTAAATTTACATCAAGCACTATTTTGTAAAATTAAAAATATCTATAAGAACACCGGATTATATATCTTTTGTTCTTTCTTTTTATTTATATACATACATACATACATATATATATATATATATATATATATATATATATATATACAAATTCATGAATTATTCATACAAAAAACAAATGCAAGGTTAATGATTTAATTAGCGAGAAATCCATCGTCGCAAACAATTCAAATAATATACAAAACCCCCAGAACCTATTATGAATGAAAAGATCCTTGTTTCTATAAATTTCTGCAGCATTAGTTCTTATTTTTACTACAAGCTTTTCGTCTGTTCCTTACAGACATCTTCAGGTAAGTATGGAATAGATGTTGTTCTTGTTTTTCTCCTCAGTAATAAGAGGACAACGAAAATATATGTATTGTTGTATCCGAAAAATGCTATTGGAAATGAGTTATTGTTTTTGGAGCGTGCAGTAGCAACGCTGAGTTTGATTTTAAATTTTTTACAGTTGTGCGTTCTTGTACAAATATGGTGATAAGCGAATTTTTTACTGGTAAATTTTCTGTCAAAGTGGCATGAACTATATTGTTCAATAATTACAGTAATGTCGCACTTATTATATATATTAGTGGATAACATATTTTATGACAAATTTACATATTCCTATGTTGTATATAAAATGTTTCGAAGCACAATTCCTTTTTTAAATTAATTTCTTTGAGATATTATAGCCATTTCTTTCGTTCTGTTAAAGTGTTAATTTATCACGGATTAAATAATGCTTACTGTGGACCTTGGAGAGTAGAGAAAGCCAATATATTTCTTCTCTCCGTCCAAGCACCTTATTAACAGAAATATAAATGATTCATAAAAGGAAATATTTTATCTTACAGATATATATCCTCGACTGATTTATTGATTTTTTTCTTTTTTTTTTATGCCTTATCAACCATTTTCAGGTTATTTAAATCCAAAACATATTTTTTATATTGTAAGATTATTTTGGAGATAATGATTTACTGATAAAATTCTTACTAATGGATCCAGAGCTAGAGAGAAGGGATCGACTTATACCATACCGAAGTGAATATAACAAAGTCGAATTCCAATTCCGAACCGTCATCCATTTGACCACCTTCGCATCTAAGACTGCTGCACCTGGTGTTCCTAAACGGACATACATGTAATTCAGTGGTTCTCAACCGGGGGTCCACATGGACTATAAGCGTCTATGTAACATTAGTTGGGTCCACACAAAAAATAGCAAATTGGGGGTCCATAGTAATATTTTAGTGGTTCATAGAACAATTTCACTTAGGAACATTGTTACAACTGAGAATTGAAATGTCTACTGTAATCTACGCCATATTAAAATACTAAAGATAGGAAAACGCCTCTAAACTATCAGAAAATAAGATCAAGCGATGTAAGTTAGCGTCCGTTATACTCTACCGGATGTTTTGATTATAAAAGTTAAATAGAAACTGGGAAGGATATATAGCGTACATAAATGTTCCATAGAATTTAGTTGTTAAATCCAAATTTATTTCATTAAATTAGTTTCACTTTAAAATAATGCATATATATTTACTATTTCTGTAATACAATTCTTAAACTTATCTATTAGTAAAATATAAAATAAGCTTTTTTTTTCCTTTCATTGAATTGTTATGGGGTTCCACAAAAAAATATTAAGAGTAAAACTGGTCCATGGGTAAAAAATGTTGAGAACCACTTATCTAGGTACTAACCAAGATCGACTTTGCGTAAATTCAGTGATGGTACGGGAAGCGGTTTTAAACGAGGACCGACGTTCATAGATTAAACATTTTAATTGTTCCTCTAAAAATTAGATATGGGATCGCCATCTTTTTTGCTTTTTTTTTAGCACAACGTTCGATTGACAGATTCTTCAACCATCCTCGTCTCGTATGTTGAAATATGTTGCCATTTTCTGACGCATGATATTTTTTATTCACCTCCTCAACAGGATTCTATTGTTAAAGTTTCAATTTCACATGAGACAATTATCGGAATTAACAAAAATAATACATACATATAGATTAATGTTATTATTATATTTTATGAAGGTATATATAATGGCGTGTAGAACAAAATACCATATGATAAACAGTGGCTAGAAGATCTAAAAACAATCAATTAATAATGATTGATGCCTCTATATTAATAATTAGCTCATCTATTGATTGCTCATAATAGATAAACAAAAATACTTACACTCCTCCAAACAATACGTCCATTTTCAGAATGTTAGAATACTGTCTGAATTTCTGATAATGCTTCAAAACTGTGCCAAACAACAGTGGTATTCTAATCCAAATAATTCAATAAGTTTTCTGGGTTTACGGCCATATCACGTTAAAACAACGGTTCCTGTACGATCTTGAAATTAAGCAACGCAACTTTGAGCCTGGTCAGTACCTAGACGGGAAAGCGCTTAGAAATATCAGGTGCAGTAGGCTGAGATAGCATGTGGTGTAATGAATAACTGCGCTGAACGTGAAATCAGAGAGTCGAGTTCCAATTCCAGTCGGGTCCGTTACATTCATTTACTCGCAAATACGCTTGGGAAAGATACGAATCCATTTCTTCTCCAACTACTATGGGTTAATTAGTAAGACTTCTTCAAAATTTCTTACAATCTAAAAATATTTCTGGCATTAAATGACCTGCAAAAGGTTGATAAGTGGTTAAAACACAGATCAATTAATCAATAGAAATCTGAAATATTCTTGTAATTGATTACCTTATTATGATCCAATCGATAATTTATCGATACCATTAGTTTCCTAAGGTTTCTTATTTCTATATCACTTCATGAATTTAAGCCTACGTGTATAGAAAGAAAGAAAAGAGTACTGACCTTTTACGTTAATATCAGAACTCCTATATATCACTGGTGCTGAACAATCTTCTCACAGATGAAGAGACTTGAAGCAACAGATATTGAGTTCTACAATTGGATGCTGAAAATACGACAGACCGAACATACATAGAATCAATCGCTAAAGATATTGGACAAATGGTCGCTTGCCGGTGCCGCTCCAATACGTACCTGATTCTTCCTGCTATCACCTACCTTTACAAGAGCTAAAAAAACGTAAATTGAATACCGCTGCCATATATAGGCAAGAGCAGTCTTCATTTTTCCTGTCTCGATAGAGTTCCAAAACGCCTCCCCGTCCTTGTGGATGATGTATTTTTAAATCCCTTTCCCCACATTGCAAGATTCTCGCTGCTGTATCGCTTTTTTCCATGGAAAGTATTCAGACGAACTACCTTCCTTAGTTCCACCTGTTCTAAGCTTTTCTCATTAAGTATCCCAAAGATTTTAATTCTCTCTCTCTCTCTCTCTGTGCATGTGTATCTCTCTCTCTCTCTCTCTCTCTCTCTCTATCTATCTATCTATTTATCTATCTATCTATCTCTCTTGTGCGGGTGGGGGAATGATTAGCTGCTCGGAATGAGAAATCAGAAAGCCGGGTTCTAAATCCAGTCTGCTTTGTTGCATTCGTTTTCGAACAAATATCCATGGGAAAAATATGAATCCATCTCTTACCCTCAGCTATGGATTAAATAGAAGAACATGCATTTGAAAAAATCATGGTTATTCTCAAAATATTTGTTTATTCAATATTCACTCGCCAATCCCAAATATATTTCGTCTTTAAATAACTCACAAATTATTGATAAGTCGTAAAAAATAAATTTTGCTTATCTATCCTCATCTTTTAATATCACTTTACTCTTTCTTTGTTTAAATTTTCTCACTCGAAATCTGACATTTCTTTCTATTGTAGCATACCTTCGGACGATAATGGGTATATCCCCATTCATATGAATACAATAGTAAATACTGTATGTTGGTCTGCCGTTCGAGATTCGTCTCCAGCTGTGCTGGTCAAATTCTCTGCCTCCGGACAGAGAGGATCCCCAGACGAGGCTATGTTGAAGGGCAGAGTCTCGTCTCGGGAAACAGTTACCCGAACCCGAGGTCTACGAGGAATTTTCGGGTTCGGATACACACTTTAAATTCGGCCCTGCGCCACATCTAACCGCATGTGGTAAATATCCTGCAGTTGGAGATTCATTGTGGAATTCACTTGACTCACTTCTAGCAGTTGACTACTTCTTCTACGCGCGGCTGGCGAATCTTATATGTATTGTTCTTGTCTTAAGTATTATCGTTCATTACCAACCTTTATGTGCTTATTCGATTCAATAACCTTCCCGAGGTCACAACACTTTCTCACATCCTTTCCTTCTCTATCTCCAAACACATCACATATTCACACTATATTTTTGTCTCATTCTATTTCATTGTAATACTAAGTAGAGCAGGAGCTTTGCTGAATTTAACCCAAGACGAAATAGGAGTAGAAAGACTGTGTTGCTACAATCTACTTACCTGGGTGCATCATGAACATTCGATCTCTTTTTAATTATTTAGTGTCCGACTACCTACATTTTGCAGGTGAAAATGGCATAATGATCTTTACTAAAATCCTGCCCCCCCTCTCTCTCTCTCTCTCTCTCTCTCTCTCTCTCTCTCTCTCTCTCTGGTACAGGTAACATATCAGTAAACGAATATCATTATAATTTATTTATTTTATTATCAGTTATTATTTTTAATCATTTAAAGTGTCGAATTATATAGAGGAAAACCAGCATCTATTGGAGTTGGTACTATGTACTGTTTCAAGTATCCGCCGATGTTCTTGGAACATATACCCCTGCTGATATACACTTTAACAATGTGAACAGTATATGTTGATTTCAAGCGTCTGCTAGGTGTCTTCGAGCATATCCACCCCTGCGGACAAAGTGGGAATATTGCATTAACCTAAGAACGGATGCTATTGAGAGGGCTTCACCTAAATCCGTCTCGGAATCTTAGATTGACTCCAGCTTTAAGGAGATTAACAGACAGCTGAACTTTCGAACTAACCTTGACAAGCGTTGGCGCAGTCTTTAACGACGAAGGTTAATATTTCATAGCAGTTGTTTAACCAAGAAAAGTGTGCTGAAATATTAAGCAATATCAGTCCTCCTATAAGGTAAAGAATGATGCACAGACTATTCTCACAGATGAAGAGACTGGAGCAAAAGGAATGTGGTTCTACAGAAGGATGGTGAGGATACCATGGACCGAATATGTGAACAACAACAAAGTTTTAGAGAAAAGGAAAACAAATAGGACACTTATACTTAACACCAGAAAGAAACAGTTGAAAATTCTAGTGCACATAATGAGGAAAGGGAGCTTGGAAAATGTGATACTCACGGGACAGATTGGATGACAGATTGTATAGAAGAGTGAGAGATGAAAATAATGCTTAAACTACCTAGCTAGTTTGAGTAAATGGATGGCGGAGCAAATATTAGGAGAGATAAAAAAAATGACAAAATTTTATTAAGAGCTGCAAAAGACTGAATAGTGAAGACCCATCATCGCCAAAGTCCGGAAAGAATACGGCACATGGAAGAAGGAAAAAAAGAAGGTACTTGTTCCGAAACAACTGTTTAAATCTTTAATCACTTTGCTCATTCATCTGTTCAGTCTTCCAAGTGACACTTCATCGACATATGTAAAATGTAATGTGTACAAGCTAATATATATATGTGTGTGTGTGTGTGCCTAAAGAGATAGATAGATAGATAGATAGATAGATAGATAGATAGATAGATAGATAGATAGATAGATATGAACAGACTGAGATAGATAGATAGATAGATATGAACAGAATGAGATAGATAGATAGATAGATATGAACAGATTGAGATAGATAAATAGATATGAACGGACTGAGATAGATAGATAGTTATGAACAGACTGAGATAGATAGATAGATATGAACAGACTGAGATAGATAGATAGATAGATAGATAGATAGATAGATAGATAGATATGAACACACTGAGATAGATATGAACAGACAGATAGATAGATAGATATGAACACACTGAGATAGATATGAACAGACAGACAGATAGATAGATAGGTAGATAGATAGATAGATAGATAGATAGATAGATAGATATGAACAGATTGAGATAGATAAATAGATATGAACACACTGAGATAGATAGTTATTAACAGACTGAGATAGATAGATAGATAGATAGATAGATAGATAGATAGATAGATAGATATGAACAGACTGAGATAGATAGATAGATAGATAGATAGATAGATAGATGGATATGAACAGACTGAGATAGATAGATAGATAGATAGATAGATAGATAGATAGATAGATAGATAGATATGAACATACTGAGATAGATAAATATATATGAACACACTGAGATAGATAGATCTCAATATGGTGACTTGGCAGGGAGACACTCTACCATCTTCCTTCCTCTCTGGACCTTGCACCAACAGACAACCACCTCTTTCATCCTTAGACAACCACTATCGCGGTAAATTCTTTGCAAATTAGGTAGATATCCGTCAGGTCATTGCGCAGCTGGAGGCACGTTGACAAAAGGTTCTGGACACAGACGTGGATTACTTTGAGAACTAACAAATATTCTTTATACATGTTTTATAAAAAAAACAAAACCGAATTTTCTCGAGTGGTTCTAGCAATCGAAGCTCCAAAGAATCCTTTCCACCAGTTGCGAGGCTCGAATCACCAACCTTTCCCGAACATCGAGACTATCATTCTTCAACATCCCTTCTGCTGGTCTATCACTTGTCCATAATTTTTCCAACTCGACTCTGAAATATCATCCTGTTTGGAGAACTCACCATTGGCACCAAGCTACGCGGATCGCCAAAACGATGTTTCAAGAATCAATTGAAAACATCCCTGATACAGGTCCACGTCGACACTAAGACATGGGAAACCTTTGCTCAAATCGCCCTTCCTGGCGTAGAACATTCCTTGGGCGGGGGGGGGGATTTTCGTGAACAAACGTCAACATGAAGAGAATCTGCGACGTGCTGTCAGGATGTTTCGGCTTGCCCAGCCGCGTCCACCACTCATGCTCCTCACTGACTCCTGCTCATAAATCTTCAAGTGTAGGCTGGGCCGTCACAACTATCTCTGCCAACGCCACCAGAGGGAAAAAAACAATAAAGAGGGAGGATGACGATCCCGATGATCGGATGCGAGCGGGTGCTGATTACTACTATATATATACAAAGTCCCAAAAATATATGCACACTTCAGGAAAGGAAAACCTTGCCTTTCGTTTCATCAAATTGGATAAGTTTCTAACACTGTTTACTGTAGTACGATATTTTATATTTATCTATATCCTTAGATAAGTATTAAAAAAGCATGTGCAGGAACCCCACTAGACACTTTGGCCAACTTTTCCCAAACGTCGTACTAATAAATGTCTGGAGGCTAAAGGTCATCATTTTGAACATCTCTTGTGATTGTCGAGTCCAAATGTAACTTACGTTAATCTTTGTGATGTCTAAATAAAATTAGCATTACAATATCACAATATCCATACAAGTTTTTCCTTTCCTGAAGTGTATACATTTTAGTGAACTCTTTCTCCTCCTCTCTCTCCATATATATATATATATATATATATATATATATATATATATATATATATATGGGTGTATATTTAGGCAGAAAAAAATTCAGACAAAATATTTTGTTAAATTCAACTGAGAAAGTTTGTCTAATTTTTATTGCAATTTTACAAAATTCGAAAAAGGAATATATATCTAATACATATGTATTGATAGACTTAAACAAAAAGCCAAAAAAGGGCTGAACTTTGAACTACTTATCCAAAAATTACATTTGGATTCACAATATCAAAATTGATCAGACAGTCTGTTTGTTTTGCTTTACGGCGTATCAACCTCAATGGCGAAAAAATTTTTATTGCTGGTAATATTTTTTTTTCAAAAATATATTGTTGGTAATATTTTTTCAAAAATGTATTGCTGGTAATATTTTTTTCAAAAATGTACTGCTGGTAATATTTCTTTTCAAAAATGAATTGCTGGTAATATTTTTTTTCAAACATTTATTACTAGTAAAAAATTTTCCAGAAAAGTATTGCTAGTATTAAAACCTAGTTTTATACTTTCATTGTGTTTTGAGCCCTTTTTGTTGGTAGCGGGGGGAGAAGAACTATTTACCCATCGTTGAGACCCTGACAGATGCTACCACCACTGGTCAGGCTGGGAACACCAGCAATTTCGAGGGAGTTACACGCCCTCAAACCTTCCTTACTGTCGAATGTAATTTATCGACATACTGAGGAGAGTAATCAGACTGACTTTATCAATTCAATTTAATAGAATATGGCTTGGATATAAATATATATATATATATATATATATATATGTGTGTGTGTGTGTGTGTGTGTGTGTGTGTGTGTGTGTGTGTGTTAAAGAATTTAAACCGACTTTTTTGTTACTTTGAACATTATTTTTAGGGGATAGCCGTGTTTGAAATAAAAAAATGCGTATCTATTTAAAAATACGAGTATACACTAAAATAATATATATATATATATATATATATATATATATATATATATATATATATATATATATATACAGGTAATCGATCCGTTGGTATATAATCCGGGTGGATCCTAGTAATATTAATTATTAAAACTGATCCAGAGAGAGATCGATTTTTTTTAACTGAGCATATGTATTTTTACACAAAAAAAACAAAAATTACCTCAACATAGACTATTTCAAACCCATCTTCACACGGTTATCATCAACCTCTAAGTGCTTGTCTCGGATCATTGTTCTAAATTTATTTTGAGTCAGTCTTCCTCTAGTCGGTGGCTTGTTAATGAGACTGGGTTTGTGTTAGCGAGTGGTGGCGGCGTAAGATATCTTATCCCGGGGGAAACAGTTTGGGTTTGGAGTTTATTTATGGCCAGGATTTTTTGTTTTTTTTTTGTTTTTTTAATATCAGTTCCTACTATGTGGTGTTTCTTCTAATGGCCCCAAAGTGTGTTTTTCTGGGATTCACAGTAAATATTTTTGTACTGCTAAGCGATGGAGGAATTAAATTTAAGTCCGTTAAGATTAATGTAAGTTAGTCGAGTTATAGATTTATAGATCGTGGGTAATACCAGAGCACCCAATAGAATAATTATATATATATATATATATATATATATATATATATATATATATGTGTGTGTGTGTGTGTGTGTGTGTGTGTGTGTTTGTGTTGTGTGTGCAATTTTATCCAAATACTTAACTACACAAATTATCTATAATTATATATAGTCGCTTAAAAGACGAAATAACTTTAGCGAAAGGCTTTCATTTTAATCAAGGCGTATGTTATGCATATATATTACTCTCTGATGATTTCTACATGGAACTAAATGTAATAGTAAACCTGATAAATCAGCATTTCACTTAACTTTGTGTTAGACTATTCTGGTGACATTGTAAAATATAATTTACGCTTATTTTATTTTTGCCGTATTATTTTTTTCATTTTGAAGGTAAAATCGAATACGCTAAAGGCCATGATGCTTTACTGATAATAACATGTACATACATTAAATACGATATTTATTGTATATAATTTTCGCATATTTCTTTACGTAGCTGATGTGCATCGTGTTAAGAGATTTAAACTTTTTGTAACTAAAAGCATGACTAGCAGTAACTTTCGGTAGGCTCTTAAGATTATTTTTTAATTCTTAAAAAAAGTAAATTTAAAAAAATAAAATGATAAAAAAACTGATTTCATTCAGGGACGTAAATTCCTTTCCCATTTGCGAATGGATTCATACTCGTGGGATAAATCAGAAAAAAAATTACCAGAACTCGATCTTTTCAAAGAGCATGCATGAGCGACACAAATGTTGTGACAATAAGCCAATGCGATATTTCGCCTGAGTGTAAGGACGACGTGAAGAAGTTGCATTTCCAAGGCAATTCTTTTTCTCACTCACTTACTCTCTCATTCTCTTTCTCTCTCTCTCTCTCTCTCTCTTTATTTCTATCTCTCTATCTCTCTCTCTATCTATCTACCTTTCTCTCTTTCTCTCTCTCACTCTCAATTTCTGTAATGTAAAGAACGAACACTGAGTTCTGTTTAAGAATATTGGAAAGTGAAGTGTATGAAAGAAAAGGCGGATCAGCGTCAGTCTGGTCTGGGAACCGGAGAAAAACATTAGTGAAGACCTTTACTTTGGAAAATGATTCGCCGAGTGAAAAAGATTCGATTTTTTTTATATCGGGAAAATGTCAAATGTACATGTTTGTTTGCTGACATTGAAGAAAATATTGGCAGAGATGCATACGCTGTCTGTTAGTATTTCTACATGGACATATCAGTGCATATGTGTATGAGAGTGTTTATGCATATGTTCTTGAGTGGGTTTGTCTGCGAACGTGTGTCTGTCTGCATATATACGATTTTACATATGCGTCTCAGTACAACGGAGATATTGAGCACTAGCACACACACCCACACACACAAACACACACACACACACACACATATATATATATATATTCTTTCAATTACGTTTTATATACACATTTGTGGATATATATTAACTTTCAAAGAATTCATGCGTATTGATTAAGTTTCCTCTAAGTGAAAGAAAGAAAAAACGAATTTGCTGGTTAATTTGAGGCAATTCCTAAAATCCATAGATGCATACGCACGTATGTCCTCAGATAACAATGGGAAAATATTTAGAAATATAAATGCCCGGTTTTAAGAATGAAAAGAAAGAAAGAAACAAACAAACAAACAATAGGGAGAAGGGACTGTAAAAGATATAAGCGAAATGATATAGGCGAAGAAATATAAAAGAGAGGTGAATGGATTGAGGTAGGGGTAAAATTGAATAAACTCAATCGGACTTACATGATAGACTCGTTGAAAGAGTATGACCATCGCCGTCATGTTTGATCAATGATTTTTTTTTAGTTTTCGGGAGAACTACAATGGTTCTTGAATCCAACAATCTCTCAAAGTTTATTACAAAGGTGTACAGGGCCTGGCTTGCTTTGTAAACTCTGTTCAGCTTGCTCATGCTTTTTTTTGTTCTTTTTTTTATTCCTTTTTTTGTGACGGCTGACACTGATGCAGTTTCTGCAGGTTTTTTGACTCACTCTGTCTGTTAAATTATTCCCTTTAAATGTCGATCAATATGACACTTCTTGTCGTTCATAAGACCTGCATTGGAGAACCATGCCCTACTAGATTTGTCACATGTAAATTGACGAATTGCAGGCACAATGATTTGCCATTACCAGCTGCATGCTTGACATTTACGTAACGCATTGCATGTTCTTGGAAGATCTCAATGAATTCATGATTTGTACGCCTCAACTGTACGCATATTCCCCGCTCGGGTTCTTCTGTATTGCTTCCTCAGTCTAAACTAACTTAGAGTATCGTAGAGAAACTCGCCGAATTGCATTTTCTTGTTTTTTTCTTCTGTTGCCAAGATGAATGACATGGTTTGCACTGGATCAATGAATGTGCGCTTCGACGGTGATTGCATTGGCCTTTTCAAAGATTTTTTTTTTAATTGTAGCATTTTACAGCATTGGACAGAACTACCCTATGTCTATCATATTCTATATTTAATTTCCTTATTGTCGATACTAAATTTGTTATAACTGATCTATACAGCGAGATATCTGAGTTGTTTAGAATTTATTAATTCAACATTCCGAATTTCTATAACGAAATTAAAGGCTTTTACTTCTTTCCTTCCAATCCCGATCATAGTTTCTGTTTTGAAAAGGTTTATCATAAATCATTCAACTTAGAATATTTGGCAAAGAATGTAGATTTTGGTATCTGTCTATATATCCGAGAAGAGGTATTATGTACATTATTTACATTATTCGGACTATTGTCTTCATCTTTGCCGCCATAATTATTACAACGTTTACAACTCCTTTATCCACTGTGCCATGTGTCCTTGAGGCGTTGGTTAGATCCAGGGACAGGACCCAAAAAGTGTAAGTTCAATACCCGGTTAAGGCAGTGGAGAACTTTCAGAGGAAAATTAACAGGAGATAACTGATATCCATTAAAAATGGAACGTGGAACTAGAACAGTCTACCCCACAAAGCGAAATAAAGGGTTAAGTTCGACATTCCAACCACCTGAAGAAGGCCGGAGCGTACAACGGCCGAAACGTTGTAATAATTATGGCGGCAACGATGATGACAATAGTCCGAATAATGTAAATAATGTATGTAGATTTTGATTATCATTTTCTTCTTCTTCTTCTTCTTCTTCTTCTTCTTCTTCTTCTTCTTCTTCTTCTTCTTCTTTTTTCTCTTCATTTTCTTCTTCTTCTTCTTCTTCTTCTTCTTCTTCTTCTTCTTCTTCTTCTTCTTCTTCTTCTTCATTTCGAGCACTAGTTTCTTTCATTGTCTCCTATGCTCGATCCCAGCCAGGCTTCCCACTGGATGCTACGCTCTTTCATAGCCACCACGACGTTAGATCTGCAATAAAGATTTAGATTCATTAGACAATCTGGTTTTTAAATATTCTTGCACTTACAGTGTAAGTACAATTCAGTAGTAAAGAAAATAGTACGGAACTGTGATGTAATATCAGTCCTCCTATATGGCTGTGAATGATGGATAATCTCCTCGCATATGAAGAAGAGACTTGAAGCAACAGAAATCTAGTTCTACAGAAGGATGCTGAGAAGACTACGGACTGAAAATGTGAGTAATGATGAAGTTTTAGAGAAAATGGAACAAAAAGAATACTTAACGTCAAGAAGAGACAGTTGAAATTTCTCGTGCACATAAAGACAAAAGGGCTTGGAAATTTTGATACTCACAAGACACATAGAAGGCAAGAAGGACAGAGGAAAACAATGCATAACCTACCTAGCGAACTTATTAAAATAGGTGGTAGAACACGGATTAAGAAAAAAAAACCTTAATAAACGCTACAGAGAGCCGGAAATTATGGCGAGCCATGATCTCCCACGTTCTGGAGGGAAACGGCACAACAGAGAAGAACAAGACCCAACTAGTAGCAACCACAGTTTTCAGCTAATTGGTTGATCTATGCAATTGTAGTTGAAGGTGTCGCATCATCTTCTATCAATCACTGCATATCAAGCAAATATATCGGTCTGTTGACTCTTGTCTATTTATACCACTGGAGAGCCTCTGTTCGCTTTAGTGTTTTTATCATTGAGTTTTAATTCTCTAGGGAACTAATTTTTTTTTTCTGACCCAAACCCATTGACCAGTTTTACTAGTTTGGACATGCACAGGAAATAAACTCTCTCTAGTATTGCTCTCCGGGTCATAGGAGCATACAAGCGACACCACAAGGTCGAAGTACTTTAATCATTGATACTAAGATAGCTGGAATTGGCAAATATAGACCTCAGTATGACTACAAACTTTATCCGGCAACAAGGACTCTTATCCGGAGATTAGTGGTTTTGAGAAGTGTAGAACCACTTCTTAATTGTTGTTGTTGCCAGCCTGACCCAAATTGGTAGCATCTGTTAGGGTCTCAGCTATGCGAAATTAGTGATACCCCAAACAAAAATAAAACATTAGGAAAGTATAAAAATACAGTTTTATATTAAAAAATACCAATAATACATATTTATAGTAAAATTACCAACAACATCTATTTTATAGTATATATTTAGTTGAAGCTATAAAACTGTGTCCAAAATATTTTGATTTCGGCTTTAAATAGACCATAGAAGTTGGTTTACCGTTAAGCAGAAACAACCGAAATTTACAAAGAAACTTAGTTTGGCACAAGAAATTAGAAAGTTTTGATATTCGAAAAGTCTGGTTTACAATGTCATAAAGATCATCAATGCAAACTTTGTTTATTCATAGAGATCTAGAGCGTAAAAAGTGAGAAAAATGAATATATGAATGAATGAGCAATTAAAAAAAATGACTGCTGTCAGTATAAGAAATGTTTTAATCCCAAAATATGTTTTGAAAATCGATATGACCGTCATAAAATTGAAGAAAAGTGTATTTCAGCTTGGAAAATTGTTTTATATGGAATGACGAATCGTAATTTAACATAGTTGGGTTTCATTGCATGAGATTTCTTAGAAAATGGAGACGAATCACATACAAATATCA
>CAHIKZ030005514.1:617500-692500 GCA_903632075.3 Acanthosepion pharaonis | reverse complement strand
TCCATATTTGGCCTGATCTGGCTCTTCTAAAGGAAGAAGATAGCATGAGAAGTCAGGTACTTACTGGAGTGGTACAGGGAGCGAACCATTTTATCTGCATCCTTAGCAATGGATCGTATGTATATGTTCCACTTGAGGTCAGTTGTGAGTAGAGACCCAATAGTCTTTCAGCGCACGGTGCCTCTCCGTGGGGACATCCGTTTACTGTGACTGGTGATAGTTGGGGATCTAATCGGTGATGATGGAATGCAACTAGTTACCGGCGCGGAAAATGGTATTAGTGTTGTAGCATACTTACGAACGATAATCGGTATATCCCCACTCACATAAATACAGTAGTAGATACGGTATTTTGGTCTGCAGTTAGAGATTCATCTCCAGCTGTACTGGCTAAACTCTTAGCCTCCGAGCAGAGAGGATCCCCAGACAAGGCTTTGTCGAAGGGCAGAGTTTCGTCCCGGGAAATAACTACTCAACCCCGTTTTATATCGGGGTCTACGGGGAATTTTAATCCGAGCCTACGTGCTCGGAAATCCCACATTAAATTCGGCGAGGGGCGGTTGCTAGATATCCTGCAGTTGAAGATTCATTGTGGAACTCACTTGACTTACATCTCGCATTTGACTACTACTTCTACGTGCCGCTGGCGAATCTTATATGTGTTGTTCTTGTCGTAAGTTTTATCGTTCATTACCAACCTTCATTTGATTATTCTATTCATTAACCTTCCCTAGATTACAAAAACTAATGTATCGAGTTCACATTTCAACCGAAGCTATTGAGTTCGCTTTGACACAAATACCCTGAATATCCAACATATTGGGTTTCTAGCCTTGGTTGTTAACTAGTCTAGGAAGATGACAACTCTGCATTCAAAACCGACTGGTCATGTGACAAACATCTCTACCCCGTAAAATCTTCATTGTTAACGAAACTACAGCAGTAATATCTAGCATGGTGAGCTCATGGTCCTATTCTTTATAGGGTTGTTTATAGGACTTTCATGCATATATACACACACACACACATATATATATATATTATCTGTATTAATATCACATTTTTGCTGCCGATGTTATTGTATATGTTTCGTTATTGCTAATGGCTGTTGTTTGAATGCAGGTTTTTAGCAAAACGACAGTAAAGAACCCAAGCATTAGAAATTAAATGCTACAGAAGCGTTGTAGCTGGTCACATGACAAATGACGCAGTGCGAGGCACCATCAGGTATAAAATAGACTCGTTCATGGCTCTCCTTACTACAGTAAAAAAAAGGAAGTTGAAATGGCATGAAAACACCATAAGAGACAACAATTTTTTCCCTGCCATCCTACAAGGTGCCACCTTAGGCAAAAGAAAAAAAATGATCTGACAAATGTCAGTGAGGAGATTAGAAGGTCATTAACAGAGTTCGTTGGTTTTTATATATATATATATATATATATATATATATATATATATATAGTATTAACCTCAGTGGGTCATTTATACAATTCTTTCTTCTTTCTTTCATACTGATCCATAAAAATTCAAAATGATGAAACATATACCATAGGGTGTTTTGTGCATGTTTCCTTTATGATTTGGAAAAAAAGATGTGTATGTATACATATATATTTGAACCATTTTTCAATTACTCATATTTTTGAGTACAATACAACTTCTTAAGAATGTATAGCTGTTTGTATTACTGGTATTTTTTATGTATTACTGATAATAATTTTTGTTTCAAAAATTATTGCCAGTAATAATTTTTTTATTACAAAGTATTTCTGGTATTAACAATTTTTACGCAAGTTTTGGTGTTAACTCTTTGCCCATAGCTGGGACCATAACAGGTGCTACCACCCCGGGTGGACCTGGGAACACCATCAATTAAGAGGTGGCTCCACGTTCCTCAAACCTCCTGATCAGGGGCCTTGCTGTTGGACGTAGTTTATCTTCTTACCCAGGACGCGGATGTAACTTATCGTTATACCCAGGACGCGGATGTAGCTTATCGTCATACCCAGGACGCGGATGTAGCTTATCGTCATACCCAGGACGCGGATGTAGCTTATCGTCATACCCAGGACGGGACATTCACATAGACTCAAACATTGGCATACAAGTATGAAGGGAGCTGTTCAAGTGTTCAGCTGTGCACCAACTCTACGTCTACACCTGGTCATGGATCTGATGATAATTATGATAATTAATTCATCATTTCTCAGTTCTAATTATCTAAGTAAAATCACCTGTTTTCTTGTTATGTTCTATTATGTTACTGTCTGAGCTGTGTAAGTGATTACATGCAATGAACTATGTCATATGAAATACATCTTATATCAGTGAAACTCGACGTGAGCACATTTTCTTAAACTGGAAAGGGGACAAGCGGGCCAAATCTCACCTACTCGCGCAAGTCTGTTTTTTAAAAATGCTTTCTATATATTTACTAATAATAGCTTAACCTGGTAAAAAGTTGACAGTATGCTTATCGAACGCATCCTTACAGTAATACTTTATTACTAAATACCACTGAAAGCGTTATCAGTATTGGTCACGAATGATTTATTCAAAATAAAAATCTAGGAAAACTTAGATTTTCATTTTTGCCAAAATTTCCTCATCGTTTCTTCATGTTTTCTCTTTTTTTTTTAAAATTCACATTCTTTAAAACTTTTACTTTTGAAAGGATTACTGCTATAAAGTTAAGCTCTACCACAATTAATCTTTACATTGGTAAGCTGTTCCGTTGTCGCTAAAATATAAATTATAGGCATGAACATCGCTATTTCAGAAATTCACGCAGGTAGGTCTTGGAAGTTTTGAAAATAAATCTGTGAAAGGATTTATACGTGAGATTTTCAAATAAATTCATACAAAGCAAACTGTCATTATTCTAAAGAGACTTCTGCGACATTTTTAAAACAAGTTATAACCCAAAAAAAAATCTAATTCCCGAAAGAATTTACAATTTCAAAGGAAACGGAAATATTGATTCTGAAGCGACAGTAACTGGCAGTATCATTAAATTTTCCTCGGATTTGTATAAACTAAGAAAGGAGAAAAAAAAACCTGTTGATTGCATCAAAATGCTTTGCTTTAAACATGCAGTTCAGAAAACTGTCATTTTACGACAGGTTTAAGACGAAAAGATAAAGGAAACATGCACAAGACACCCTAGGGTATATGTTTCACCATTTTGAATTTTTATGGATCAGTATGAAAGAAAGAAGAAAGAATTGTATGAATACATTGCGCGATGATGAATAGTCACATTACAAAACAAAAACTATATTTACGAGAGCCAGATCAGACCAAAAATAAAGTATTCCTACTTTCCCTGTCTTCCCTTTCCCGGCTTCACAGATTTCAAAAGTGATTACACGGCCATGTGGGGGATTAATTATATTCACCCCTACACAGTTTCTTTCCTACAGAGGAAACATCACAAACCTCTCGCTGTTCTATCGCTATTTCCATGGCAAATCTTCAGACACACTACATTCCATAGTTCCACCAATTCCAGTATTTGCAGCAAGGCCCACCATGCCATGTACACAAGATCGAATCATCCTCATCCGTGCCATATTTCATTTTTTTAAAAAAAAAAAAAGATGTCTCATTTTGACAGTTTCTTATCGACAACTGCTACTTTGAGGAACAGACTCCCGAAGCTTCCTTGTTTACTACAATGTTAACCGTTACCTATCATATATATATATATATATATATATATATATATATATATATATATATATATATCCTCATTATATACACTTGCTTCCTCCTCTTATTGCCATACGAGATCCTCACGCTGCAATCCTTTACTTGTTTAAGTCGAGAAAAAAAAGTAACTATCCGCATTTTCATGATTTGGACGAATGAAAAAAAAAGACAAATTAACTTTCACTTAGTTCGGACATGATATAGACTTTTTTAATCATTTCACCCCAAGCAAGGCGATAAAGCCACTAGAACACAAAGGGTTACAGGGAGTGAAATTAAAAGAGAATGATAATAAGAAAATTGAAAGTGAATATTTTGAGGATAATTAATTTAGTTAATCGTTGAACGCTGACGTGAAGAAGTTAAGAATCACCCAAACGGGAGGCTGTTACCCGATGTGGAAGTTCTTTGGAAAAAATCTGAATGTAACTTTCTTCTTGTATTTGGAATACGTGGGAAATGAGGATGATTTGACTCAGTGGAAAAAGTGTGGAGTGTCCTCGCAATAAAGATCTTAATTGCTGAATCTGAAGAATAGATCTCATCTGAAAATTTGCCATAGAAATAGCGATAGAATAACGATAAGCTTGCAGGGTTAGGGTTAGGGTTAGTTTATGAGAAAATTGTTGTAGAATGGAAAATAGTTCATCATCCACAAGGCCGCGTAAACTTTTTTGAAATCTAACAATGATGGAAAGTGAAGAAAGTGTAACTTCTGTCCCGATAGGCCAGCTATAATTCATTTGGGGATTGATCTGTTGTAGACAGTTAAGCAAATATTGAATTGTTTTCACTCTGTCTCTCTCTCTTTCTCTCCCCCTCTTTCTCTCTCTCTCTTTTCCTTTCTCTCGATTTACCCCATGCAGTATCTTGTCAATGCACACACTTGAAACCAGCATTTTTAAATATTTCTTTAATCATTTCACCTCATGAAAGGCTATAAAGCCACGAAGACGAAAGGAGTTACTGAAAGTGAAAAAATCTGAGAAAAATCATTATTATGAAGAGAGGTCCATAAAAGAACAGCTTCCAAGGAAACAGAAGATGACAATTGGCATTGCATTTAAACTTTTGAAAATCAAAGTTGACTGGAAATGAAAGAGCCATAAGTGAGTACCACGAGCGAGAAGCTCACGAGAAAAATTATTAGTCTAGAACTTCTGGTTAAATCTATCAATTTCACTTGGTAAATGGTGACACTTAGATGCAAGTCCGGGGCCGCGCTTAATTTCGAGGTACCACATACCTTGGTTTCGTTTCGCTTGTTTTGTTTTACGGTATATCAACCTCAAAGAGTTATTTAATGCCGACAAAATTTTTATTGTTGGTAATATTTTGTTTTGTCAAAAATCTATTTTTGGTAATAATTTTTTTTTAAATGTGTTGCTGGTAATATTTTTTTCAAAAACTATTGCTGGTAATATTTTTTTTCCTGAAAAATGTATAGCTGGTAATATTTTTTTCCAAAAACGTATTGCTGGTAAATTTTTTCTTTTTTTCAAAAATATATTGCTGGTAATAGTTTTTTTCTTCAAAAATATATTGATGGAAATAATTTTTTACAAAGTATTTCTGGTATTAAATCCTATTTTTACACTTTCATAGAGTTTTTTAGCCCAGTTTCGGTGTTATTTATTTGCCCATAGCTGGGACCCTAACAGGTGCTACCACCTCAGGCCAAGGCGGGCCTGTGAACACCAGCAACTAAGAGATGGTTCCACGCTCCTCAAAACATCCTGATCAGAACCCTTGTGGTTGGACGTAGTTTATCGTCTTACCAAAGACGCGGATGTAGTTTATCGTCATACCCAGGAGAAAGCAATATTTATTTTGAAAAATAAAAAAAAGTGGTACAAGGCCAGAAGGAGATGGGGGAAGGCTGGTCTTCAGTCTGTCTTCAGCTAACCACAATTACTGACCCAAACATACTACATTATTCCTTGCACCAACACAACACATCCTTTCTTACCATTCTTACTACAAACAACATAATGCTCAAAGTGTCTATGAAGTTCTAACTATTTTTCATATGCACAATTAGTCTCTGGGGAGAATAAAAATATCAACACATAGGAAAGTTCATCAGTTACTCAAGAATTAACCTGAAAATATTTATAGAAAAGGCAAAGAGTAGCTACGTTATGGCGGCGGAAAATTGACTGAGGCCGAGATAGCGGGTCAGGACCTATAAAATTGCAGATTCTTCTTTGGCTTTTGTCATTAATGTCTAGATACATGGCAGAAGAACCAAACCAGATGCAACATTATAAATTCTTGAATTATATAAATAATCGATTATATTATATATAGGAATAACTGTCTTCGCTATCATGCATTTTGTAAATATCTCCCCATTTCTTCACTATTTTTCTCAATGAGTTACTGGCGATGATTAGTTTTTAAATGGAGCATTATAGACAGTGAAAAGCCACAGATTGCATGAATTTCAGAAAGATCTTGGGAATTGAGTTGACTGTGAACTCTTGAATATCTCTTAAGTCTGACTGGCCAGCGGTAGATATTTTTCGCGCGTACAGAATAGTGTCTACGTCTCAAAGGAATACACAGTGTTGTTTCTGTCTGTTTACTTAACGACAGTGAGAGGTTCGCTTTAAGGTAAAATTGAAAAACTCTTTCGCTACTCATTGCACGCTGACGAGGAGGGTTCTGATTTTTGTTTTTGTTTTTTTTTCTTTTTGCTTTTGTTTTATTTTAAAAGAATATATTCGATGATTGGTTCTAAAGCTAATTTTCAGATTCCCTGCCGTTTTTACTTCCAACCATCTATGAATTTGATCAATTATATATACATATCTACACAAAACTACAGATAGACATGTACCGTCCAAAAAATACCTAACGATATTGAAGAACTCGAGAATCTGTTGAACAACCTCAATTAAACTTCGCCAAAGGATAAACCTGCGCATATGTGACAGACACACTGTCATGGAGTTGATGTCATCGAGTGAATTGGTTATCTGCTTAATGGTTGAATTCCTAAGTAGACCGAACGTTTTGTGTACATTTATTTTGTTTTTTTTACAATGATGTTCAATCTGTAAAAGGCCCAAGAGTCGCTCGAGTTAGAAGATTACACATTAAGAGACAGTTTATTGGGATGTGTGGGGAAGATAACAGTTAACCCTAGACTTGAACAGGTTGAGATTGTAGTGATAGCAGTAGCATCCTCTTGGGTGTCTATTCCACAAAGTAGCCATTCTTAAGAGGAACTTCCTCCTTACTAATGGAATACAAATGTAACAGAGATTAAGCTGTCCTGTGTATGCGGCATGGTAGAAAGAAGCTGCTCAAATGGAACACCTCACCAATGGAATACAAAAGAAATGAGGGTAGCTCGCAACATGTGCATGTCATGATTGATCTCGGCCGTGAAGATTAGAACTGTTGAATTTAAGTAATGAACACTTTCTATGGAATTAGCAGTATAGCAGCAAGAGGCTTGTGACGTTTCGACTGTGGGGAAAGGGATTGTAGGGTGGAATATAATTCATCATCGACGGTGACGCTTTTTGCAAAACATCAAAACCTCTCAGCCCTCACTGCAGTTCAGACATGATTTCCTGTGACTTCTGGCTTTTCCGAAACAATAAAATGACACTGATGCGTCGTGGTCGAGACTAGGGAGAATGTTTCGAGACAGCTGATAGCATTCCCGAAAGGTATCTTTTGAAAGTGAAAGCGGAATGGACGCTGTGATAAGTGCGGGTGATATTAAGAGGACAACTTGAAAGAGACCACTATTGGGCCATTTCTATAGAGCGGTTATATTTTCCTCAATGGCTGAATACTTTTTTTCCAGATAGATCACCATTACCAAGCTCGTCTCGTAAATCAATTAGTGTAGGGAGTCCAGTCTTCACTGATTGCCCCAAGAATGCAGCCTTGTGACTGACTCAGATGACCTCAGTAAATAACAACGGGGGCCTATTATAAAACAATGCGCCCAAACGCATCTTGAAAACCAGTTTGGGAGCGTAGTGAGTTCGATGTTTACTTGATACCACACTGCTGTGGCTTCGTGCCAGACGAACCTAAACTGAATAAAGAATTACACAAAATCTATCTATCTATCTATCTATCTATCTATCTATCTATCTATCTATCTATCTATCTCATTGTGTTCATTATCTATCTATATATTTTTGTTAATTATCGATCTATTCATCTGTCAATCTCATTATATTCATTATCTGGTTTTCATATTTCTCTTTCATCTGCAAGTATCTATCCATCTATCTATTTCACTCAGTCTTTCTTTAATCCTCTTATACCAATTACAATATAACCCGCAAGATAGCTCAGTATTTTCCTGTCTGTCTATCTACATCTCTTTCTTTATCTATCTATCTCTCTATCTCTCTCTCATATATATATATATATATATATATATATATATATATATATATATATACACATATATATATATATATATAAAAGTGAACATAGAAGTCAACACTTAGAGGCGACAGTCTGTTTCATGCTATATGCAATGATCAGGCCACATATGCTGTTATTTTTCTCGGCTATTTATATATATACGGGTTAGTGGTGCATTGTGGGTATTCTATTATGGCGGTTATTTTTTACCGGAAGTCGCTTTGTCTATTTATTTGGGTCAAATTATATTGCTCGTTTTTTTTTTTTTTTTTGTTTCTTATTTTATTTATTTATTTATTAACGTAGTAAAAATTTGTTTATATCACTTATTTAACAGTTTTGTTTTGGTTTGAGAATTTAATTAAAGCTATTTGTTCAATTTTGGGGTTGGTTAATAACCGCCATAATAGAATACCCACAATGCACCACTAACCCGTATATATATAAATAGCCGAGAAAAATAACAGCATATGTGGCCTGATGATTGCATATAGCATGAAACAGACTGTCGCCTCTAAGTGTTGACTTCTATGTTCACTTTTATATTTACACACGCTCTATCTCTGATATTGAGCACTTTATCCCATAAATATAGCACACCTTAAGACTATATTTCTTTATATATATATATATATATAAAGAAAGAAAGAACAGTAAGATATATAATCCGGTGTTCTTATAGATATTTTCATTTTTACAAAATACTGCTCAATGTAAATTTACAGAGCATTAATATTATAAATTAATTGATTTAAAATATGTTTTTTTCCGCTACACAGTTCTAACCATGTTTCAGAAATTTTGTAATTAAAGACATTAGTTCCATCTCATCCTCAAGCGAATTTTGGAGTAACTTATTAGTGGGTTTTAAATGCACGGCAAAAATCTTAAATCACGTTTCCAAGGATACAGAGAAACCCATTCATCTAGACAAGGGTGTTTTAATAATATATATATATATATATATATATATA
Source organism: Acanthosepion pharaonis (assembly GCA_903632075.3). Taxonomy (NCBI): domain Eukaryota; kingdom Metazoa; phylum Mollusca; class Cephalopoda; order Sepiida; family Sepiidae; genus Acanthosepion; species Acanthosepion pharaonis. The sequence goes on along the minus strand of CAHIKZ030005514.1, from coordinate 683,411 downwards.
TATATATATATATATATATATATTATTATTATTATTATTATTATTACAGAAAATGATTGACATAATTCTTCCAGTATTTTACATTATTTAGAAAAGTGTGCGTATTAAAAAAGAAAATACACAGTATTTACACTATTTATATATTAGATGGAGGTATATTTTAATATTAATAATAATAATAATATATATATATATATATATATATATATATATACATTATTATTATTATTATTATTATTATTAGAGAAAATGATTGACATAATTCTTCCAATATTTTACATTATTTATAAAATTGTGCGAATTTAGAAAAGAAAAGACACAGTATTTACACTATTTATATATTGTCGTCATATTTGTTGGTTGCTATCACGTTTCAGCCGTTGTGTTTATCAACCTTTCTCAGGATACAATGGCCGAAACGTTGTGGCAACAACTACAATGATATAGACGAATTTCCAAATATAAATATTGTAAATAACGATAACTTATCTTCCCAGAAATTCCGTCAGAAAAAAAGACACTGTTTAACAACGTTTAACAATATTTCGACAGTATTTTTAAACTCCCTTGAAGAGTGAATGTAATCGTTGAGAAAGCAAAGTAGGGTCAAGATAAGTAAACATGTAATTTTATTTATTACTACCAATCAACTGTCTCTTCATATTGGGAACTGTAATCACAAAATGTACGTGCGTTGAAAACTTTATCTTTCTGAAATACCTTTTTTGGTAAAATACAATTTTTCTTACTATTATTTTGTTACTATCTATCTATCTATCTATCAATTGATGTGTCTGTTCAGATATTCACATAATTTAAATTTGGGCACTCACATCTCTATAGCCAATGTCATTTACTACCAGATTATTTCTATTCAAAGAGACCAAATTTTAATGAATAAAACACAATTTTCTATTTTCATGTAGGCAACCATCTTCTGTTTGGATTCGTTTAACAATGAAAAATCCTCCTGTGAAACTAAAATTCTTTTAAAAAGTAAAAGAACGTAAAGTAAAGCTGTTTACGAAAAAAATGATCACAAACAATTATGTCTTTGTAACTGTCAAAACAAATAAAAATGCTGAACGTTTCTCTGAGTTGGTCGATATTTGGCAATGTCTAAAAGCAGACAAATGGAACCGGAAGCCTTTCAAGTTGAGCTTAACCCAAAATCCGAAAATAAAAGAAAATTTTTAAAGAAACGTTTAAAAAGACGTGTTTTGTTTTGTGTGTTTGTTTCAAACTGGGATTAGTTACTTACTTCGAAGAATAGAGTCTACTAATATGATCAAAACGTATTGTTTCAACGCAAGTTCAATTATCCGAGGATAACTTAAGATTTATACAAAATTAATAGAAGTTTTCTTATCCTTCCTAAAGATTATCAAACGTCGCTTTGTTTCAAAACAGACGTTCCACTTTCTCATTTCAAAATCTATATGAATTTAAAATGGATTATGTTCTGTGGTAATAATGTCATTTAGTATTAACAAAATGATTCATTTAACATACTCGCGTATAACAAATTTCGGATTTACCAGACTTTATCATGTATAAAGGGTACCGAAGAAAATCTTATACAGGCTTACTTTCCCAAAGTTTGGGCAAATAACCAAACACTAGAATTTATCTGTCTATATTCCCGAGATTAGGTATTATGTACACTATTTACATTATCCGGACTATTGTCCTCATCTTTGTCGCCATATTTATTACAACGTTTCGGCCGTTTTACGCTCCGGCCTTCTTAGACATGGCACGTGGAACTAGAACAGTCTGCTCCAGTTAGTGAAATAAAGGGTTCAGTTCGACATTCTAACCACCTGAAGAAGGCCGGAGCGTACAACGACCGAAACGTTGTAATAAATATGGCGATAAAGATGGGGACAATAGTCCGAATAATGTAAATAGTGACCAGAATTTATATTGAAATCTGTTCTTGGTTGTAACAAAAATATTTCAGCACCATTCGTATATGAGTTAACGGCATCAGTTCCATGACTGGGTGGATACCTGACCAATTTCCTCCCCACGCATGGGTTTGAAAACCTGAAAGTATTCATTCATGTGTGAGCAACAGACCTGGCAGAGGCCACCCCTTCCCAGGTCAAGCCATAGTAGACATCCTGCAACTGGAATATTCGCTTTGGTCATGAACACGTGGTCACTGATTCCATCGGGAGAACACTCCACTCTAGCCGTTAACTTCAGTCTACCCACGCCCAATTATTACCGGGTCATCACCTCAGTGGCCTCATGCATAGCCATGAGTCCAGTCTACTACATTGTGCTAGATGGTCAATGACTTTGCAAGAAGATCCATTCACCTTCCAACAAATTTGTTTTTTTTTTTGGTTTTTTTTTTTTTGTTTTAATCCCGTTGGGTGTCTACCTTACTTCCTTCCCAAAAAAGTCTAGAGGGGGAACCGGCTTAGTCATTAATAAGTGTTATTAAAACAGATTATAATTATATAACATGGAATAGGTGAAAAAATTGGATGTTCACATTTTATTTCCTTGCTGACATTTTGCTCCCAATGTGCATTAAATAAGGAACAAAATCGTTACTATGGCAACCGATAACAATTTATATATTTAAAAACTTATAATACCGCCAACATTCTATCTCTCCCCCGCTGTGTGTGTGCGTGTGTGTGTGTGTGTTTGTAATCGAATGGCTTCGTTTCGTTTCGTTTTTTTTTTTTTTACGGAATCAACGGCAATGGGTTATTTAATGCCAACAAAACTTGCTTTTTTTTTTTCAAAAATGTATAGCTGGTAATTTTTTTCAGAAATGTATAGCTGGTAATATTTTTAAAAAAATGTATATTTTGGTTTGGTTTGTTTTGTGGCATATTAACCTCAATGGGTTATTTAATGCTGATAAGATTTTTATTTCTGGTAATATTTTCTTTTTCCAAATATTTATTGCTGATACTAATTTTATTTTTTAAGTATTTCTATTATTAAAATCTATTTTTACAATCCCATAGTGTTTTAAGTCAGGTTGTGGGGCCAACTATTTGCCCATAGCTGGGACCCTAACAGGTGCTACCACCCCGGGTCAGGGTGGACCTGGGAACACCAGCAACTAAGAGGTGGTTCCACGATCCTCAAAACCTCCTGATCAGAGGCCTTGCTGCTGGACGTATTTTATCGTCTTACTCAGGACGCGGATGTAGTTAATCGTCATACCCAGGACGGTGTAATCGAATGAAAAAACAGAAAAATATGTAAGGAACGCCACCCTGTCCTAGAATAATCTTCTAGCGACGAAAAATGGTTTTATCGTAGGACTTGCACACATACAGACACGCATATATATATATATATATATATATATATATATATATATATATATATATATATATATATATTGAACAATAAAAAATATTAAAAAAAAAAATCTTCAGACACACTGGGTTGTAGATTAATATCCTTTCGTTTTTTATTATTATTTCATTTAGATTCCTCGACTAGTTCAGCCAAAATGGCCATCATCGGGAGAAGAAATATTTCTGCTTACTATATATATATATATATATATATATATATATATATATGATAAAAATATAGTTTTAAGGTGTGTTTTATTTATGGATTAAAGTGCTCAATATCAACGATAGCGCGTATATAAAAGTGGGCATTCAGAAATTTACACGGCCAATACTAGTAATTTAATATGATAGTATTTATAATAAAATTTATGCATTAAATATCATTAATAATTATCAAGATCTCTCTGCAAAGACCAATGTAAAACAGGAATTAAAACCGCAAAGTAATCTCAACTTACTGACAACTCTCAGTAAATCTTTTTTTTTTAATCATCTCACTCTGAGAAAGGCCGTAAAACCACTAAGACGCAAGGGTTAATGAGTTTGAGAGAATATGGCAAAAACATTATTAAGAAGAGAGAACAATAAAAGAACATGAATTAAGAAAACAGACAATAACGATTGACATCGCATTTAGATTTTTGAAGGTCAAATTTGACTGCAAAGCATGAAGCCGGAAGTGAGAGAAGTGCGAAAAGTGCGAGAGAAGGAAATGTTAGCATAGAACTTACGGTTACATCAACAATTTAAACTGTGAAATTCATAAATCTTAGATAACAATTAAGAAATTACATCAGAACAATTACTATGGAAATAATTATATTTATTGATTCACTCATCTTCTACGGCTTATCAAACGTTTGCTAGATATTTAAAGCCAGAAATTATTTTTAGATTGTAAGAATATTTTTTGAGATAATAAATGGTTTAGTGATACAAGTCTTAGTAATTAACCCATAGCTGGAGGAGAAGTGTTTGGTTTATACGTTTCTCAAGGGCATTTGGACGTAAGTGAATATAACGAACCCAACGGAAATTGGAACACGGCTCTCCGATCTCCAATACCTAGCCTTTATCCAATGCGCCATTCGCACATCCAAGCTTACAGAACCTTTTATTCTCAAGCAGTCATCCATTGAGGTACTGACCTTCCTCAACGTTGCTTAACTTCAGTGATCGTACGGCAGCCGATGGTTCATCGTGATATGGACGTAAGCCGGAAATATTTATGGACGAAGCTACTTTACATTATCTATTAAATTTCAAAAATAAATCTGACAATGCCATTCGATATAGATTCTGAATATTCATATTTATATCTTCTGTGAGTTAAAATTGTTCATATCAAGTGAAAATCTAATAAAATTCATGTGAATTAGATGAGCATAACCCATGAATAAAATACGTGGAGAAATCTAAAATGAATAAAACGAAATGAACGAAAGTTTCATTTCATATCCCTTGAGTTTTTTTTACAAGAAAATTCTATCCGCTTCTCTTTTGGATTTTGAGGCTCTATCAAAACTGAAAGTATTTCGATATTTTATTATTAATATTATTATTAAACAATTTTGCAAATGTTTCAGTTTAAAGTAACTGAACAATTGAATACTAACAAAATGCGTTGATTTTTGTTCTCCCTTGCATCCACTTGTAATATTTATTTCATTCGAAACACAATGCAACTTTTGAGCTAGCTTCTTCAATTCATGATATTATGCCATCACAGGAAATTTGCACATCTAAATTATATCCCAATATTTATATAAATACATATATAGATCTTAAACATCTTATATCTTACAAAATTTTATATAGCTGAGTGTTTATATTGCAAACACATTTTATATCTCTTTGTATTGTTACACATTTATATATATATATATATATATATATATATATATATATATATATATATATATATATATATGTATGTATATATATATATATATATATATATATATATGTATATATATATATGTATGTATATATATATATATATATGTATATATATATATATATATATATATATATATATGTATGCATGTATATATATATATATATATGCATGTATATATATATATATATATATGCATGTATATATATATATATGTATGTACGTATATATATATATATATATATGCATGTATATATATATATGTATATATATATATATATATATATATATATATATGTATATATATATATATATATGTATGTACATATATATATATATGTGTGTGTGTGTGTGTATATATATATATATATATATATATATATATATATATATGTAGTAGTAGTGTATATTGATGTTTATGCTTGTTCAAGGTATAGTAATATTTTGGGCTTATCTGATATATATATATTTTTTATACGGAAAAGAGCGATTATTATTTATTTAATTCTTTAGTATTTCCTTTCTTTCCTGGTAAGTTTGCGTTTGAGAATTTGGATACAATTTTAGAATATAACTAAATGTTCTTTTTCTTTATCGCCATTTGATGAAATATATATCATTGGTATAAATAGCTAGAATTAATCTTAAACGAAATAACATGCGTTTTCGTTTAAACATTTGTCGAAAGAAGAGGATTTTTACAAAGTCTTTTCCGAACAACAAAGAAAGATATTTAAATTAGAATTTGAAGATTCTGATGTTTCCGTTTTATCAAAATTAACCTATCTTTATTCAGTTTTAAAAACATGATATATGAAGGAATTCTTTTCTTTTCTTTTTTTTATTGGTGGGCGGCATCTTTACTTTTGATTCCATGAGTTATTAAAATGCATCGATTCCCTTCCGATCACCGAAGTTAAGCAATGCCAAGCCTGGGCAGTACTTAGATGTATAACCGTTTTAAAATACGAGATGCTGTAAGCTTGTGTGTGCGGGTGGTGTAATGGATAATGATACGAAATTGTTAAACGGAGAGCCGAGTTCCTAATCCAGTTGAGTTCGTTATATTCACTTACGTGCAAATACACTTGGGAAAGGCATGAATCCACCGCTTCCCCCCCCACAGCTATTGGTTAATTAGTAAAACTTCTAATGAGTAAGACTTTTAATGAGTATTAAAACTGTTATATTCCTTGATAAGAGGAATATATACTTGACAAACACGGTGGATAAATAAATAAAGGTTTATTGTAATAACCAGTACAATACGGAATAAGGTACAGTTATGGGTATGATCGTCGAAAGTCAATCCAGTAATGAGGTGTACTCGACAGATCCCAGCAAGTCGGTATTTACCTGCCTCCCTACAAGGGAGGATGTGACACAAGGCCAAGTTTAATGCGGGGTAATCTGAGCCCGTAGGCTCACCCAAAAATTCCCCGTAACTCCGCATAAGCGGGTTCGGGTTTGTCTACCTCCCCGGACGAGACTCTGCCCATCGGTATATCCTCGTCCGGGTTCCTCTCTGCCAGGCAGAGAGTTCGACAGCAGCCAAGATCTGAATAACTACCTATAGTGTAGTTACTCATGGGGGTGATAGGTTATTCCATTACATTACAAACGATAAAATTATGCTTACGGTCACATCACGTTGAAACAGGTTTCCGTACGATCATAGAAGTTAAGCAACATCGAGACCCTAAATGGGTTACCGCTTGATAATGCAATGTTGTGTAAGTCTGGATGTGAGGCTGGTGTGAAGGATAATGGTTTGGAATTGTTAAACAGAGAACCGATTTCTAATTCACGTTGGATTTGTTATCTTCACTAACGCACACTTTCTTGGGAAAGGTATGAATACATCTCTTCTCCCCCCAGATATGGGTTAATTAGTAAGACTTGTATCACTAAGCATTTTTATAATGTAAAATTATTTTATGGCTTCAATCAGCCTACAATGGAAAACGAATCATTCCACAAACAAATACTTAATGAGATTTTTTAAAAATTCTTCTAATTCCAAATCTTTACCGCAATTATAATTATAAATCTTACTAAAGTTTCTAAAGTTTTTTTATTTGTTATTTTATTTTAATGGATTGTCATGTATTGTCGTAGTATGTTTGCAGGAACTGATTGCGAAAAGCCGTGAATAATGTTAGATTTGCATACTCCTCAAGTATTTTCTCTCGAGGAATACCGCACCTTTGTAGACATTTTTTTTTTGTCTCATATTCCTGCAAGTGCAATAATGTTCCCAGGCAATGTTCGTGTTTGTCTCTACTGGTTCTGTTTCTTGCAAAATCTCGATCGGAATATATTTCGACAGATAATCATTAAAAGATGGCTTTTCCTCATTCTCCGAATCCATTTTGGCCAGCATTTTCTATTGTAATTGGAATTCAATTTTAGAATGTGCATCACTTTCACAATTCTAAATAATCATTTTCTTACAACTTAAATTATTTGAAGGAATTTTCCATGAAAATAAATAAAATCTGATGTGTGAAATAAAAGCAGGGGTTGCGAATATTTTCAAAAGCTTAATAAGCGATGCAAGTAGATTATTACACATTTGAGAGTATTTTTTCAGGGTTTTCTCTGAGCTTATATTTTTATTCGAAAGACATCACGGTGAACTGCGCTGAGAAAAATTAATCTACTAATTGTAAGCCATACGATTCTGTTTTTCTTCCTCAAGCTAGAACCCAAGCTAACTGGTTAATAATTACTTCTTTTTTGCGCTGTGTCTTTTCAGTAGTTAGGTAATCATGTCTCTCCACAACCTCCTTTCTTACTGGCTCCTGTTTGTCTTTTTACTATTCTTCCCACTCTTTGTTTTGTCATTAATTTATTCAAGGCTGTTAAATAAATTATTCGGTTTCTCTATGTCCCCCTTAACTTTAATACGCCCTTGTCTCTCAAATTCTCCAAGCTCTTCTTTTCTCATAATGTATCCCAGAAATTTTAGCTGTTTCTTTCTGATTCTAAGTATATCCGTCCTTTTTGTTCTCCTTACCCTTAAAAATTTATCGTTACTGACATATCCCGCCAATCTTATTCTCGGCGTTCTTCTGTAGAACCACATCTCTATTGCCTCGTTTCTTCATCCAGGGGAAGATTGTCTCGCATTCACTGCTCGGATTGAGGAATCGGAGGGTCGAGTTTAAATTCCAGTCAAATCCATTACATTCACTTACGTGCTAAATACCCATGGGAAAAGTTTTAATCCTCTTCTTCTCCCTCCACCGATGGGTAAATAGCAGGACAGACCGGATTCCATAGCCTTGGATGGCAACTGGTCTACCGCAGAAGGAAATGGGAACTTACTGCGGGAAAAATCTGCCTCCTCAGTCATGTATCGGAAGATCCATGATCGCCTAAACGTATATCCCGCATAGCACATAACTGATTGATATTACATAGTAGTTCAGCACTCTTTTCTTTGTTTGTAACGAAATGTTCTTGTTCCTTAATAACTTTCCTTCTCGAAGATGTCTTTTGCTATTCAAATGCGCCTTCGGATGTCGAAAATACACGTTCACTACTGAAACGAATCCAGTCTTCATATATTGGTAGGAATACTCTAAGGGAGAAAACAGCGAAATATATTGTCTTATCTCACGATTATTTTGATATATGTCAAAGCCAAATTAAGACGATTACATGGGGTACATGTCGAATGGCAATAGGAATGTGTGGAATAAGAGTGAAGGCTAAATAAGAATTCACTTGTATAGACTAGCCGCTGAAAGTTACTCCTGCAAAGCAAGACTTTATAAGCTACAGATTATAAACTTGCTCCACATTCGATGCTCTTTGAATCTGGACTAGAAGCAGACTAATATTCGTTCAACAAATATTCATGCACGTAAGTTTAAATACCCAAATATGCACAAAACGTAATATCTTCAAACTGCTATACTTATTAAATACCATGAGAGCAGGCCCGCTATTTTTAATACTGTTGTGGTAGGATCCACCTAATTTGCATAGTGGAGTACCGACCATATAAATATGGTTGGTACCGGGAAGAGAGGAAGGAATCAAGAGATTCAACCAGAGACTCTGCCCGACTGCAACTCAGTCAACACATTCTCCAGGAACGGTCTTACCAGGAATATACAAAAGACTATATGTAAATATTGTGTACACTTTCTTGTTTCAATACATTTTGTTCTAAGTACATTTTATGTTGCATTATTATTCCATGCATTAGTCAAGTTTCAACAAATACAAATGAAACCGTTTATGATGATCATGGATAATGTAATGAATCGGTTAATGATATAAAACTTAGTCGATTCTAAAGAGTATTTTTTTAAACGAATTAAAGTTTATCCGCTTAGTATTATCAAAGTCCCGGCTATTTTTGATAATGAAAAGTGCTTTGTAATTATTTAAAAACCTAACAAAGCATTTATGATACTCTTTGTTTAATATTATCAGTCGGTTATTAACATTGTCCTGAAATGTTAGCAGTAAACGGTTTCCCAAAAACAAGGCGTTCAAATTGAAAGACGATGTTCCGATGAATATGTAATATCGTATTTTCAACACGAAAATGACCGTTGAACATTGACTTGTGTCGACTGGCGCTTCTTTTTTCTTCTATTAAATTTCCCTATTCTTGTATCACCAAATATCGACGCAACGATACGTATATCTCAAAGATCAATCTCTTTTCTTGTTTTCTTTTAATAGATCCACATCCTTTCCTTTTTTCTCTCTTTTTCCAATCTTTTACTGATCACATTGTAGTCCGTGGGTCCTATGACATCAGCAATAGACACTGTCTTCTTCTGTGTATTTTCAATTACGAATATGTCTGTCTTATTGTGTTCAGAATATCGATCAGTCTGGATTGGGAAACCTAACAGTAGCTTAGACTTTCTTTTATTTGCTACTGTTACCGATTCTGCTGGGGAAACAGTGCAATATACTTCGTTTGGCTTCAGTTTTTGTTCCAATCATAGGTTGTTCTTTCTTTCAAATAAAATGTTAGAACCACCGAATTATTCTGCCACGGCATTTAGGAGCAAAGTGTCTACAAACGTATTTGTGAACGCAAATGAGGCGTGAATGAAGTCACGCCATCGGTTAGTGTCGTTTATCATTGTTTTAGGAAGAATATTTTTTAAGTTGATCACAATCATTTTGTTTTTAGTTCCTCTTTACACTTCGGAGAGAAATGAAGTGAGGTAGCATTTTTTGGATAGAAAAGGTTCAGGATGAAATAAAACAATACAATGACTAAATATATTAGTAACAGTCAAAAAGGCCAATTTGTAAAAGGCACCGATTTGTCTTTACAGTAACACAAATTAATATTCCATTAGGATAAATAACTTGTTAAATGCATTATAGACAGCAATAACCTAAAAAAATATATTTGTTTTGTTCATCGAATTTGCCTCGGAAAGTTTACGCGGAATTTAAAAACAACACATACACGTGCATGCACACACACACACACACACACACACACACACACACAACACACACATATATATATAACAAATATATATATATATATATATATATATATATATATATATATATATATATATATAATATTACAATTAAAACTTTATAAACAAGAAAGGAAAAAAAAATGAAAAATCAAATATTTGCATATCTCTGAATTGTCTGCAGGTAGCTTCATAACGTGAGATTAGTTCAGAATGAAGTTCTTGGGAATGACGTTTTTCATTATATATATATATATATATATATATATGTGTGTGTGTGTGTGTGTGTGTGTGTGTGTGTGTGTGTGTGTGTGTGTGTGTGTGTCTGCGTGTGTGCGTATGTATATATATATATATATATGGCCTGACGATTGCATATAGCATGAAACAGAGTGTCGCCTCTAAGTGTTGACTTCTATGTACACTTTTATATATATATATATATATATATATATATATATATATATATATAAATCAGCTACCAGGTGGAGAAACTTTCTCGACCTGACTAAATTCCACAAATCTAACCAACTTATCAATTTTTGGAAAAGCTTCTTGATCGAGCCATGAAACACTACAGCATACCAGGCACACGGCACACACACACACACACACACACACACACACACACACACATATACACATGTGTGTGTGTTTGTGTGTGTGTATGTATGTATTAGCACATGATTTACTCATAACAAAGGACTCCGGTCAGTAACTTAATAGAGATTAATGTGTTTAAAGCGAGCAGAGCTGATATTGTGGTCACGGTCATGTTTTTGTGAGTCTGTCGAGTATATATGATATCTGTTAAAATGGCGTATCTGCGAAACTTGTAATCGGTTGATAGGTTTTATTTTTTCAACATTTACTTATCTATTCACTAGACATATACGCACATGATTAGTTTCTTGAATTAAAAAAAAAATTAGGAAAATATAGTAAAGTGTGAACAAAATGAACAAGGAAACGATTGTTCAGTGTTCAATTATTGCTCAAAACATTGTATTTACATTTCTTTCCATTGCTACTTTGATTTTGACAGATTTTATTACGGCTTAAGACACGCTGTTATATTTAACGTCGAAATCAGTCCTCATTATTATTATTATATTTATTATTGTTATTTTTAACAAAAAGCTTCTTTAAAATGTATTCCTCGATACATTACTTACCGCATGCCAACAAGGCACCTGGAGCAAGAAATGGTTAATGGTTTCGTCCGCCAGTCAACCATTCAGAACACAAAAAGAAATATGCACAAACTCATCAGTTACATTTTGCCAGTATCTTTGTCGGTAGTGCCAAATAAATGAGCAATGCCAGTCAATACTATTTTTTGAACTTCTTGAAAAGAAAGTTTTCCAGGTATCATGTTCAGAAATTTCTTCTTCTTTTTTTTTCTTCTTCTTCTTTTTTTTCTTCTTCTTTTTCTTTTTCTTCTTCTTCTTCTTCTTCGTCTTCTTCTTTTTCTTCTTCTTTTTCTTCTTCTTTTTCTTTTTCTTCTTCTTTTTCTTCTTCTTTTTCTTTTTCTTCTTTTTCTTTTTCTTCTTCTTCTTCTTTTTCTTCTTCTTCTTCTTTTTCTTCTTCTTCTTCTTCTTCTTATTATTATTATTTGCTTTGATTTTTGTTGTATACACATTTTTCCTTCTTGATCCCAACCGGAGACCTTCATACCATTTCCCAATTATCAATTTTATAAAAAAAATGTAAAAAGAAGAAACAGGATGCCACATTTTAAATACATAACGCTCTCCGTAATGTGTGAGCTGTACTTGGGAGTACATTTTTTTTGTATTTCTCTAAGGCACGGGCTGCCCTTCCAGTATAGTCTGACAGAACATTTCCCAATCAATCCGTAGGCTTCTGCTACAACTAGAATTATTGTGAATGTCCCTCATGTGACGCATTTTTGATAATCCCACTTCAAGATCCTTGTACTTTGATAATTCTTTGAAGATCTTCAAAGATACATTACAATCTGCAGGAGCGGCCATGTCAATAAGAAACAATATGCATGAATTGCAATGTCAGTTATTATTATTATTATTATTATTATTATTATTATTATTATTATTATTATTTATGTCTACAAACATTTACTTAGGTAAATATTGACCGTTTTAATTTGATTCTATAGGCAAATATTGATCAATAATATTTTAGTTTATGGGGATATAGTGATCATCTATATTAGTGTTTACGAGTGTAACTGGTCATTTTTTTTATTTGGCTAAAATATGAGTTTTTCTATTTTCAGTCTATAACTAAACATTGCAAAATATTAATAAATATTGGGCATTTATATTTGAGCGTATGTAAAAATAATGGTCACCTGTATTTACTTGACAGTTAGCTCCTTCGCTGGCGATATAGTCGGTGTATTCTGTGCCTCACCGACACGGCAAAAAATCAAAATCAATTGTCACATGTTAAAATAGCCAAACCTAAAATAACAGAACATTTTCTTTCCGAATTCCTTTTATATGATGTGAATCAAATTTTGTGAAGTTACTAAAATTTTATTCAATTATAATAGTATATATGACAGGGGTGGCCAATCTTGATTACTATAAGAGTCACATACGATAAAGTTCAGATGTTTGAGAGCTGCAAGACACGAACAAAATTTAAACATACGTTTTTATTACTTATACATTAACATTAAACTTACTTTTTAATCCAATGGGGTCTCAATTGATACCCAGTAAATAATTAGAATGCTTGACATTTTTTGTTATTTACCTTTTATATTAAGTGTGCTGAAAATACGTATTCAGCCAACATATTTCCACGTGCCGTATATTAAGAGCCAAAGAGCCGCATGTAGCTCACGAGCCGCGGTTTGGCCACCTCTTTCAATGACGTGCCAGGAATGTGTCATGACAGAAAAAAAATGGAAGTTTTCTTGTAAATATTATTCAAAACAATTTTCAATTGCTTATCCATGATTCTTTTTAATTTTAAGTCAGTGCGTCTTAGTGAGGACCTCAATTTTCAAAACTTTTAGACTGACGCTACAGAATCACAAGCAGGAATACTGCAACAAATAACAAAAACACATTATTTGAGGACTTCCAACAACAGCAACAGCAGAAATGGATATAACATATAATTTGAAGAGAAAATAATGACATAATCAAGATGCTGACATTCGACACTATTTCAAATAAAACGTCAATACTACAAAGAGCAATACCATCTACTGGACATGAAAAAATTATTTCCTTGAAAAATTGTTTTAGAAATAATTTATAAACTTCAACCAACATTATACTAGCAGCTAGCTAGCTTCAAAAGAGCACTTCTGACTATTAGCTAGCTAGCTGACCACTAGCTAGCTAGCTTCAAGAGACCACTTCTGACTACTAGCTAGCTAGCTGACCACTAGCTAGCTAGCTTCAAAGCACTTCTGACCACTAGCTAGCTAGCTTCAAGTGAGCACTTCTGACTACTAGCTAGCTAGCTTCAAGAGAGCACTTCTGACTACTAGCTTGCTAGCTGACCACTAGCTAGCTTCGAGAGCACTTCTGACCACTAGCGAGCTAGCTTGAAGAGAGCACTTCTGACCACTAGCTAGCTAGTTTCAAGAGAGCACTTCTGGCTACTAGCTAGCTAGCTGACCACTAGCTAGCTTCGAGAGAACTTCTGACCACTAGCTAGCTAGCTTGAAGAGAGCACTTCTGACTACTAGCTTGCTAGCTGACCACTAGCTAGCTAGCTGACCACTAGGTAGCTAGCTTCAAGAGAGCACTCCTGACCACTGGCTAGCTAGCTTCAAGAGAGCACTTCTGACTACTAGCTAGCTAGCTGACCACTATCTAGCTTCGAGAGCACTTCTGACCACTAGCGAGCTAGCTTGAAGAGAGCACTTCTGAACACTAGCTAGCTAGCTGACCACTAGCTAGCTTCGAGAGCACTTCTGACCACTAGCTAGCTAGCTTCAAAAGAGCACTTCCGACTACTAGCTAGCTAGCTGACCACTAGCTAGCTAGCTTGAAGAGAGCACTTCTGACTACTAGCTAGCTGACCACTAGCTGATATTCTTATAGATAGATAGATAGATAGATAGATAGATAGATAGATAGATAGATAGTGGAGAGATGCAATTTTTTTAAAAAATGGTCTGGATTAATCCAATAATCACTGGAACTTGGCAAAATAAATCTGGAAATTACAGTGAAATGACGTATAAAAAGATTCAGGAATGGAAAAAGATTGGAGGACAGTATCCTAGAAGAAACCGGAATGGAGTTTAAAAAAGCCTCGAGAGAATTTCAGAACAACGTCAGATGCAGGGAGCTGATTGCCAGGTCATCTCTAATGTGTCTACTGTAGATCAGACTATTATGATACTGTTTCTTTTTCATAGGGCTTGGTTAATATCCATTTAAATGCATACGTTTCTCCATAATCAAAACGTAAATAACTTATATTAAAACGTTTAGTTTTCTCCATCCACATACTTATCTCTCTCTCTCTCTCTCTCTCTCTCTCTCTCTCTCTCTCTCTCTCTCTCTTATGGTTAACTGGCATTTATATGAAAGCTACCTACAAATATGGCCGCTGATAAAATACATACTAATATTGATATCAGTAGACACTAGAGCTCGCTATAAGAACAATAAAAAAAAAGAAGCAACAAATATTATTGCTGATTCTTTACTATATTATCTTGGCAGAAATTCAAAATAAAAGATTATCGAAGAAGTCATTAGGAATGAATTCAAAGTAAACACAAAGGACGATGGGTAAACTGAATTTTCATCACGAAAATTTAAACAAGTTTTCTTCTTTTCATCATACTGTGTTTGATTCATCGACAGAGAAATATCTTTTATTTGCAGAACTGAACATCAGCATAAAAAAAATATTTTATTTAATTTTTAATAAGACATTCAAACAATGCGGTTCTGTGATATCCAACTTTCTTCCTGCTATTCAAAAGGCATTCACTTGGAGAGTGGAATCAAGATCAATACTGAATTGTATTTTATGACCTTTTCATTTTCATTATTATGTTTAGGGATTTTTTTCAACAGAGAATAATACAGAGGCAGATTCAGGAATCTTCCTTATGCAGATTTAGAAATCCGAAAGATATGACCCATCTTTTAAAAGATTATTTTGCTTTCTAAAAGCAAAGGTTAAATATATAAGACTATCGATACATTAGAAAATAAATATATAAAAAGAAAACTTATAAGAAATCCGATAAAAAACTGGTTATATAAAATTACCGTTTTCGAAAAGAAGCTCAGTTCTTTAAGAACATTAAAATTAAGAAGAATCATCTTTCAAGGGATAATCAATTGAAAATTGTTTTGAATAATATTTGCAAGAAAACTTCCAGTTTTTTCTTCTATACTGACTCATTCCTGGAAAGTTTTACATTTTAGAGCGCCATTGAAAGTCATATATCAGGGGTGGCCAAACCGTGGCACGCGAGCTACATGCGGCTCTTTGACCTTTAATAGGCGGCTCGTGGAAATATGTTGGCTGAACGCGTTTTTTCATTGTTCAAATACTTAATAAAAACAATAATAAACACAACAACACAAATCAACAAAACAAATGCAAATTATCGAAATAAAAGCAATTGCCCACTTAACCAGAAATGCCTAAACAACAGCATAATATATAAAGCTTCCGTAACAAACAACGCGGAAGGAAAAACCTACACAGGAGTTACAGAAACAACCTTTAAAGAAAAATTTAATAATCATCAGGCCACATATAAAACAGAAAAATACAAAAACAACACAACACTATCAAAATACATATAGAGCCAGAAACAGAAATAATAATATCATTACCGAAATTAAATAGAAAATTGTCTTAAAAAAGCAACCTACACAATAACAACAGCAGAAGGTGTAAATTGTGCCTGAAAGAAAAATTAACAATCAACTTCAAGGATAAAAACAACTTACTGAACAAGAAAAATAAAAAAATGGGAAAATGCAGACATTTAATTTGGCATCTACTTCGCTACCTAAATAGAAATATGAAAAGAAAAGAAAGAAATACAATACAAAACGCAACTCATCACAAATACAAACCACAATATCTAACACCTAATCCATACCAATCCCAAACACAACCCATCCAGAAAAAGAGCAACCACAATATCAAAAAATAATACCCAACAAAAAAACAACAACCATATAAACACGCACTCAAAACCTAAAATACAAATCACCGCAACCACATCCCATATAAAACGTTATAAAAACACCCAAACGGAAAATTCTAAGCATAGCCTAAATTAAATGGTCAACAATAAATCAGAGACCAAGGAACAAGGTGAGGAAAGACGAAAAGAGAAAAATAAAAGAGAAAAAGTAAAAAAAGAGAAAAGAAGAGGAAGAGAAATCAACAATCAGTCAATACCCATCAAAGAATAAGGAAATAAATAACACACTCATACCAATAAAAGAACAAGAGAATCGAGAAATGACAGCAGATTAATTGTGTTCCGAAGAGTGGCTATACCTATATAGCCATGAACCTCCGAAGTAAATATGAGTTAAGTGCAAAAAATTTTCTTCATATATATATATATATATATATATATATATATATATATATATAGAGAGAGAGAGAGAGAGAGAGAGAGAGAGAGAGAGAGTGAATAATTTCATAGACTTACGGCTGAAAACAAAACGTTATATATCTAAAATTATCGCTAGCAAGTGAAGATGATATTCTATTTTATAACAACCGCACAAGATGGCACTGAAATCTTTTCTCAGGCTGACCAATATTCACTAGCAGATATTTATATTTTTTTTTTAATATTTATCCATACGATATGATTTAGTTTGTAATTAGAGATTTTGAGGATTTCAAAACTGGTTTAATTTTGTCCAACCTCCAATTATTTGTCAATTTATGATATTTTGAAGTTAATAAAAACTCGCACATATTTAATATTTAGATGTTAAGTTCTGAATAGTCATTTTTTTTTTCTGTTTTTGCTAAGGAAGCCATTGAAATCTTGTTGAAATGAATGTCATGTCACCGACCGTTTTAACTTGACAAACCTTTTCAAGAATTACTTATATTTGGATATGAATAACCTAAAACAGAAAATTCAGTTGAATTCACAGAAGTTTTCACCAAATTACACCTGCCTTTTCGTATCTAACTCCAAATCTAAATAATGCTAACAAAAATGAATGCGACAAAAACGTTCCCCTTTTCAATGTAAGTTTCCAAATAATAAAATTATTGAAATCTCAAAATCATAAGTACCTTGTTATCGGGTATTTGAAACATACACAATTCCTTTCATACGTTAAATTGTTAATTCTCCCATTTTAGTACGAAATATCAGACAAAACTTTCCTTTCCTTTAGCAAAATCCAAACTCTTCCCCTCTGTTCCTGTTTCCTGGGTTGCTGAATCTACATTTGTCACTCACAATCTTCCACAAATGTCTAAATAGTTTACATTTATGCTCTTTTCTGTAGACCATGTTTTCTAGACTTAAGCCCTATGCTTTAAATATGAATGTGATAGTTTTGTTTTAATCTTCCTCTTGAGTATAAAGAATATTAATATGGTTGAATAGTTTCGTGAATATCCTTCAGAATGCCCCAAAACCGCCTGGCTCTTTTGTGCTAGCACTCTTTTCACAGGTGGAGTTATCAGCAATACGTCTTGATAACATCGAACTTCGATTGTTCTACATCCTGATGTGGAAATGGAATGCCAAATTTGTACATATATAATACACTGCTTCGGATACGGCCCGAGGTAGTGTGTAGTGAAATGGTTCAGGACCGAGCCGAGAACTTATTAGCAGAAAAAATTTCGATCTGTCCAAGAAGGAATTTCAAAATAAACTCTGAGCATTTTGTCAGATTTTGCAAAGTAGAAATCAATGTGTCTGTAACCTTCTAAAACTTATCGACAATATTATAGTATTATTATGATTTTAGACATAAGAAACAGGATCAATAAGTCTGTAGACTCACGAGATTTTGATCAGATATTGTCATTATATATTATTCAATAAATAGTATTAAAATTTGCTTGTAAATTCAAACGAACAAGAAAGAACATTAATTAGAAAATAAAAAAAACTCTTATATTTTAGCATTAGGATACAGACATTACTATATATATATATATATATATATATATATATATATATATATATATATATATATATGTACACTACAGTCCAAAAGTTTGTACCCACCCCTACAATTAGCATGGGATGAATTTAGCAGAAGAATGAAAAAAATGAAAAAGAGCTCTTAGAGTCATTAAAAAAAGAATGTAATCAGTTATCAAATTATACTTTATGAAACTTTTGCAATGAATGCCAAAACTTTGTGCTGCAATAATCAAGGCCAAAGAGAATATTCTGACATGAGTAAAATGTAATCATAATATGCTGTTTTTTTTTCTTTTTGTCATAATAGATTTTCTAATGAAAAATCATGACTTACTTTTTTAACCATGTATAATAAATCTGTCTTATTTAAAGTAAAAAACAACTACTTTTGCCTCCAATTTAAAAGATTACCAGGGATGGCCTCAAACCTTTGAAATATAGTGTGTGCATATGTGTGTGTGTGATTGAGTGTGTATGCATATATGCATATATAGTGAATAATTAAATGGAATAATGGAATACTTATATGTAACAACATATTAAGAAGAAAATTCTTCAGACTGCTGTTCGTTAGTATATATATATATATATATATATATATATATATATATATATATATATACTTGGTGTCCCAAAAATTGACATTATTTAAAATGTAAATATCTGAATAACAACATGTACGAAATTAAATAGGCTTCGTGTTGAACAATAAAAGATTCATTTATCAAACCTCGAACAAGATATTCAAAGGGATGTTGATTTTATAACCAATTTCACAAAGCTTCTTAAATGTCCAATAAACGCACCACATGTGACACGACACATGTTAAGTCGGGAGTCCTGCTCCTGCCAAACCCATTATTGCATGTCTTGCGTTACATCCCCCAGAGCTTCAGTGATTCTCTGCTTAATTTCCTGTAGGCTTGTAGGAAGAGGGTGATATAGGCATGCCCTTTCACATAACCCCATAGAAAAAATCACAATGTGTCAATTTAGATGAACGTGGAGGATATTTCAACAGTACATTGTCATTATCACTAGCACGGCTGATCCATCTTCTTGGTAGATTCTCATCAAGATATTTACACACAGTAAACTTATTTTTTCATAGATTTTGTTTAAATTTGAGATTATTTGAGCGATAATTGGTTATGTTATTAGACTACAAAAATTACGACAATTTTGGGGAGTCACTCTCTATATATTCCGGCGGATAAAAACCAACGTCAAGGAAAAACAACTGATCTGAAATTGTAAAAATCTATTCAAAATATTTTCGGATGAACGACTATTACATAAGATTCGAAAGATCATGTGAAAACAAAGATCAGAATTTAAAACAGTTTCAGTATCTCTTCCTACAAAAAGCAGGATGTTTATGTATAAGACCGATTTTGCATTTCCCAACTCCCATCGATAGTGGAAATAATCGATTTTTTCATGCTTCTACGACAGTTTTCATGTAGTTTGCGGCAATTTTCTACTGGCCAGAGTGAGAGCCTATAGCTGGCTACCACACATAAGCAGGAAGATTCTATTGGCCAGCCTGAGAGCCAACAGCTGACTGACACGAATGTTAACTAGCATGCTAGCATGCAAAAAAAATGTCGATAGCTGCATTCGTCACAAGTGGGAAAATTCAAATCTGCATGGAACTTTACTCCAATTGGCTCATTCGCTTGCTTAAACTCAACGTTGATTCTGATTCCGCAGAACTGGGTTGGGTGTGAAAAAGTATTTGTTGTTAACATTCTTTTTGTCATGCGGTTTTTCCAGTTACGAGTCCTTTTTAAAGCTGATCGTTTTGTGTTCATTTTGTTTAGTTCTTTTTTTCATAACAGATTTAATGTTTAGTATAGAGCTTAGAAAAAATTCGCAGTGTGAGATAGGCAAGAAGTAAGGCATGTAGCAACATCAGCAAGGAAGGGCAAAATATTTTAAGTCAAGTGATAGCGATTGCTGTATGGGTCGTACGATTTTTTAATCAAGCACGGGCAACGCCAGGCCATGCTACTAGTTTATAATAATTTTCGACTGATCTGTGCTCTGCCAGTCATCTTGTTGCTTTTTTCTCCTTTGTAGGTTTCTTCTAGTCGATACGTTCAGGTGTATAACCCGATTTCAAAGTCTTCAGATTCTGAGATTCGACTTGCAGGGCTGCAGCCTTTTAGCTTCCTTGCCTTAAAAATGAAAACTTCAGACTGCACAACAGAGCAAAGCGTAATTCCGCTGACGTCTGTGAAAGCAGCAGGAGTTAACCGTTGGACAACTTTTAGCTCCTTAAGCTTTACTGGGGATCAACTCTGATTTTTTCTCAAATATTCAATTATGTCAGCAAATCTAACAACAAGCTTCTGGTTTTCTCTCTGTTAACCCCATCCAAATGCAGTAAGCCGGAGTTTGTCTTGCATAATTAAATTTCTCTGAGGATTCAGCACATATGAAAGCACCCGAAGCCAGACATCACCGCTCTCACCCCACTGCGAATGCCGGTCGGATTCCTCACCCAATCCACTTGGTTTAGGAAAGGGTATACCATCAGGCTTCTTAAATGTTTTCTTAATAAGAATCGACATTAAGTTTCCTTTGTTTTCATTAGGTTGCCTCCCATCGGCATTTTTCTTTAATCCGAGTAAATTTAACGTCATTGCTAAACTTTTAGTTTTCGTTTCAAGTTTTTGTTCGTTTCAAATCTGGTTATGATGCAAGTAATAGTTTGTTTCTTTGTAGGGTTTTTGTGAGAGGAACAATATCTATTCTACAGAAAGTAGAAAGAAGATATTTTTCAGGTTTTAACAACTTAGCGAAAAATAAATGGCTATGAAGCACTTTATGGATATTTATACTGTTGGCTTATTTCTCACGTTGTATGCATCAGTGTAGCTCAAGAAGATGAAATGAAGTCCCAAATAATTATCTGTATTAAGAATGGCTATTTGTTTGGTATAGCTTATATTTCAATATATATTATCATCCTATTTCGGCTTCCGGCCACATCATGTTGAAACACCGGTTCTCGTACGATCACCGAAGTTAAGCAACGTCGACCTTGGTCAGTACCTGGGCAACAGCTTAGGAATACCAGGTGTTGTAAGCTTGGACGTGCGGATAGTGTAATGGATCGGAATTCTTAACGGGAGATCCCAGTTTCAATTCCATTTGGTTTCGTTATTTTCGCTGACTCGCAAATACCCCTGAGAAAGATATGAATCCACCTTTTCTTCCCTCAGCTATGGGTTAATTAGTAAAAATTGTGTCACTAAATTATTGTTCAATTCTTACAATCTAAAAATATATCCTGGTTTTTAAATAACTTGCAAAGGGTTGATAAGCCGTAAAAAACAATCACTCAACATCGTCTTCTGCGTTGTCTTGTAGGAAGCGTATTGTTGAACTTATTTATTAGTGAAATAAAATTCAAATTATGACTAAATTAATTTCAAATTTAGTGCTTGACACTTTTTGATGGATACATTTACTAGAGAGTAGAGTTTTTACATTTTTAATTATTTTGAAATATTAAATAAATGTTAAACAAATAGCAATCAACACTACGAAGGGCTGTTCAGACATTTTATCTTTTCATGGGAAATGCTATGGACTGGACATGTGAACACCGACGAAGTTGTAGGTAAAATGGAATCAAAAAGGACACTTAAATTTAGTAATGTTTCGGTCGAGTTAGTTTGGACATTCATAAGTCTATCACACCAATTATCATGGTTCTCCATCAAAGTTGTAAGATCATTAGAGAGGCATTCTCTGTTAAAACAACCCTTTTTGCTCCATGGTTACGTGTCCAGAATAGTACATCACTCGTGAGGGCTTGTCTTGCTCGTCAAGAATGTCCTACAAAGAAATATCAATGATGGTTCCATAGAGCTATTATTTAGCTGGTTGTTGTCCCCAGGTGTTAAATATAGCTCTAAGCATCCGAGTGTATGTTCCATCAAGCTTAGACTGAAGGATTTAGTTAATGTCCAGGCAGTAGCACCATCTCATTAACACTGTCTCTACAGTTTTTATATAAGAACGGCGTGGCTGGGGTTATAGCTTTAGATATCTCGAAAGAGATTAACAAGCATGCTGGCGTTCTTTATAGGATCAAGGGCTATGGTAAATCTGGCCATATGTTTGACTTCCATCTTTCTTAACAAAATCATGTAATAAAAGTTGTTTTGAACGGCCACGCTTCAAGATCATTCCACATTAGTACGGGGGTACCCAGAGTTCTATTCTTGGACGTACTTTGTTTCTTATCTTCATCAACGACCTCTCCGATTTCATTAGTTCCTAACTCTGTATTTATGCTAATGTCACAACTATTTACTCGTATTTAATTGTAAGTCCGAAATGTCCTACGAAAATTATCTCTAAGCAGTTGTTAACTGGGGCAAGAAATGGTTAAAATTTTAACGCCTCCATAACAAAACTGCTAACTTTTAAACCACATAATAAACCGTTTTTGCCTTTCATCAGGAGCGCTGATGCTAACTTCAAGTATAGCAACTTGTTGCGCTTTCTCGGGCTCACGTTTTCCACTGACATGAAGTGAAGTGATTATATTGAATCAATTGCTAGGTCTACTGCTAAGAAAGTTGGTTCACTGTGTCGTTCGAAACACATCTAGCTGATTTATAAATCTACCATTCGTTCGATCATTGAACATTGCTGCCGTGTCCCGTCTTGTGCTCCGGCTATATACCTTGAGATACTCGGCAAAATCAAACGAAGCGTCGGTAATGTTATCGGTTCTGACCTCGAATCTCGTCTTCAGTCAGTTTCCAACCGCCGGGACGTAGCTTTCCATTGTCTTTTCTATAAATATTTGCAAAACAGTTTTTTTTAGTGAGCTCTCCTTCTTGGTACCACAACCACATGAATTTAAACGTATTGTTAGATTGGCAATATGGTTTCATTGTTTTATTGTTGAAATAACTAGATGTAACCCTAATTTCTTTTCTAATAGTTTTTTTTTTTACCCACACTTCTTGTCTGTAGAAGTCTCTTACGATTTCTTGCTTCTCTACCACCTACAATCTTCGGAAATTTATGTTCAATTTTTGGGCTTCCTCTTCGCTAAAGTCGGCTCCTTCTCTATCACCCCCAGTAAATGCTTGCGTCTTAGTCGCATTATCGTCTTGATTGGAGTGAAATGATTACAGAAAATATACTGCACTTTATACTAGTTGATAGGATTAAAATACAGACTCGGAAGAAATAGCGTTAATCAGCTACAAAATCCTTTATTTTTGATAGTTAAATTCATAAACGTTGGAGTGGCCTATATTTTTAGTTCGAAATGAATTAATTTGTTTTTCTTTTTTTGTTCTTTGGCAGAGGAAATTACTTCTACAGAGAATCGTATAAAATTGCGCAAATTATAAAATGAAATCTATAATTTAAGTAAATCTATAAGTTTATGTTATTTGAGTTCGACACTAACACGTAATTAAAGGCAAAAAACCGCTCATTAAAAATATTATAATAATGCTTTAAAGCAATAACTTACGTTTCCCTTAAATTTATTAAATGTTTTCTCCTTTCCACTGTTGCAGTTAAGTGTTGTTCTTTATTTATAATGTAGCGGTATATCTATAAATGAAAGGATGTGTTTGGCGATTTATTGATGAACGTATATTTATGTGAGAAAAATATTTTAGTAACAATATTGTGGTTGCATGGGATGTTTTCATATACACGATATACGAATAATAGTACAAAAGATATTGTGCATATAACATCAGCATTTTATTGCCATAGCAAAACTATATGGGAAATATATTTAAAAAAGAGATAAAATAAGGTGTCTATATTGTTTCAACTTCCAGTAATATGGAACTTTCCCTATTAATAATACGTTGAGTATAATGTCTTGTTGAAGATGTTGAGGTACATTCGAGAATAGTTTTTTGTTGCTTCAATAGAGTTCTGTGTTATACTGTATGCGATACACGGTTCGCTGCTGGACTAAATAAAAGGTTCGGTTGGAAATTCTAACACATACCCCCTGATGAAGGTACAACGACCGAAACGTTTTGAATAGGACAATAAAGTGGGGCCAAAAGTACGAACAATGTAAATAGGGTAAATAGTTTTATTTTCTTTTTGGTTTGAACACGTACTTAAGAATGAATTACATGACATGACTTGTCTTTTATAGACTCCAGATATTTTTGAATGTTTGTAAATTAAGTGTAGAACTAAGGGAAGAAAACTCATCGCCTTTACATTTACTAAGATTATTCACAGAAGTTGAACTTAAGATTAAGCATTTTGCATATATGCCATTTGTTCTACTAGGGAACTGCATATAATTTTTAATAAAAAATCTATACCCTGCATTTCGAAAGTTCTTAACAGGCCTGCATCAGTGCAAGAGAAACAAGATACGTTTTTCACTATAGCATCCTGTGATAGCTATAGAAGATACAGAGAAGGTTTGCACCCTGTTCTTTTATATTGATTTTTAATGTTGCCTTCTGTATTGTCTCTGTGCCCCCACGATACTACATAAAATGGTATCAACAAAAAGGAGGATTCCTTTTTTTTTGCCTATTCGTTTTATTAGAAGAGAGTAATGGCAGCTTGAATTCTAAGAATCAGCGGGAGGAATTACGTCACAGGAACGCATGTCAAACGTAAGCTCAGCATT
Source organism: Acanthosepion pharaonis (assembly GCA_903632075.3). Classification (NCBI taxonomy): domain Eukaryota; kingdom Metazoa; phylum Mollusca; class Cephalopoda; order Sepiida; family Sepiidae; genus Acanthosepion; species Acanthosepion pharaonis. The sequence goes on along the minus strand of CAHIKZ030005514.1, from coordinate 657,922 downwards.
TCTCTGCAGGTGGTCTTAGCCAGTCGCTAACCTGGGCGTGGGAGTTGTACCAACGCTTCAAAATTTGTGCAGCTCTCTGTTTAATTCGCACTGTTTTGGACTTATATCGAAAACTCACACAAAAGATATCCATCACTGTCAGAATACCACACCCACAATGCATTCCGGCCAATCGTTGACCATTCTGGACCGATCTTCGCATTCTCTAACTTTAGCAACGCCATCTATCGGGCGTTAGGATAAGTTCTTTGGCGGATAAGTGGGGTAATCTTACACTGAATTTTATTTAATAAAAAAAAAATTTGTGTGTGTGTGTGTGTGTGTGTGTGTGTGTGTGTGTGTGTGTGTGTGTGTTATACAAATCCCTTTCTTCATTTATGTGCCATGTTTCTTCAAGACGTGGAGGATCATCGCTCTCTACAACTTCTGGTTCTTTGTAGCTTTTAATAAGGTTTCTCTTTTTGCTATCCTCTCCTAATCGCTGTTGTGCAACCATTTAAACAAGATCGTTATGTATTTAATTATCTGTTTTCTTCTGCCTGCTCTTGACTTCAATATGCCCTGTGAATGTCGAATCCTCAAGACCTCTTTCTTCATTATATGCCCTAGAAATTTCAACTGTCTATTTCTGATTCTAACTGTATGCTTTTGTTTTGCTCTTCATTAACACTTCGTCGTTATTCACATGTTTTGAAATATCTTACAGAGTTCTTTTTTGGTTGGAAGTAATGAAACGAAACAGTTGACATTAAAATGTAAATAGTGAAACAACTTTGTTTTCAGTATCATTTTTCTATTATTTACGTTTTTTTTTTTTCTCGTTGCCAGGTGGTGTGGCGCAAGGCGTCAGATCCCAATCCGATAACAGTTTCGGAGGAAGTATTTGTCGATGATGAAACCTACCGGGTACATCGAGTACCCGACTCACACGAGTGGAATCTGCAGATTAGAAATGTTCAATGTAAGCACAATGGCGTGTATGAATGTCAGGTTAGCTCCAAGGAAACCATAATCAAATATGTTTATCTTTTGGTTATTGGTAAGTAGACTTTTATCTTATCTTCACCTGATTGTATCAAATTAAACCAGTATTGTTAATTCCATCGTTATGTTGTACGTTAATTATTTTTCAATCTATTCATACGTATTTTCGACGCAAATTTCAAGAGACTTAAGATAAATGTTTTATTTTTATTTTCTTCTGTCTATATTTCTTAAGTGAGCTATTGTAACTATGTACAATATTTACATCGTTAGAACTGTTGTCTTCATCTTTATTGTCATATTCACGACGTTTCGGCCGTTGTACGCTCCGGCCTTCTTCATATTGATATATGTTGGAATTTCTAACCCGAACCCTTTATTTAGTCAATTTGAGGATAGTGTTCTAGTTTCATGTGTTATACCTTTTGTCGATATCAAAGTTTCAGTTATTTCCTTTTTAGCAACTCAACTCCCCAAGTTTATGTTGTGACCAGATATTGAACTCACAACTCTTCTGCAGCAGAAGTGAACAGAAACTTGGAGAGTTTTGATACTAAAGAGAAATAACTGAAATTGAGGTATCCAGAAGAGGCATGGCACGTAGAACTAGAACAATCTACCCCAGTGGACTAAATAAAAGGTTCTGTTGGAAATTCCAACATATACCTCCTGATGAAGGTAACAACGACCGAAACGTTTTGAATAGGACAATAAAGTTGGGGCCAACAGTACGAACAATGTAAATAGGGTAAATAGTTTTTTTTTCTTTTTTTTTTCTCCTTGGTCTGAACACGTACTTAAGAATGAATTACATGACATGACTTGTCTTTTATAGACTCCAAACATTTTTTAATGTTTGCAAATTAAGTGTAGAACTAAGGGAAGAAAACTCATCGCCTCTATATTTACTAAGATTATTCACATAAGTTGAACTTAACATTAAGCATTTTGCATATATACCATTTGTTCTACGAGGGAACAGCATATAATTTTTAATAAAAAATCTATACCCCGCATTTCGAAAGTTCGTAAAAGGCCTGCATCAATGCAGTTTTTCCCTGCTATACGAAACAGCGTAAAACGAATACACACTACCAATTAATTTAGACTAAATTAGGAAAAAATAGTGCGTTTTCATACCAGCACAAATAATCTGCCTAGACATCGATAATCAAGAAAATTCAACTTCTGTGGCGGATGGAGAAATCTTAAACACAACAGTATGACTGAATTCGTATCCCCATTCATTTAACCCCTACAATTTTTGTAAGCTCTGAAATCATCCTACAAATGGTAATATTAGCTATTTCCTTATAAACAAACACTCGGCATTCATTGAACCAGCAGCTTCTTTTAATATAGGTATCTCCAATAATTCTTTGAAAAAAATAACATAGCATGATGAAAAAAGGTCCCAAACTTGATAAAAACAAAGTTTTATCATCAAAATATTTATGTTATTTTTAAGAAAAAAGACCCATGTATTTTTTGATTACTTTATTAAATTTTTTCATCTATTCTAGCACATTCAAAATTTTCCTTAAAAATCTTCATTTTTTTTTTCCATCAATGGGAGCAGCAAAGATTAGCGTAGGAAAATTTGCCGCCTTTTTGCAGTAAAAAGCACATTGATTTGGAAATTCTTGTAAAAATCAAATAACTGTTAAATTCTAAGTTCAGGACTTATTCCCAGATGAATGAAATGTTTTAATCTTTTTCTCTTTGGAAAATATTGTTAAAAATATTTTTTTACATCTGTTGCCCCTCTTACTTAAGTAATGAAATTTCCAAAAATTATATTTTTTCCGTCTTCATATTTATATTAGTTAAAAGTTGGACTCCTTGGAGAATATAATTTTTTTTTAAATGTTACAGATTTACCGACAGTGTGTTCTGAATCATAAAATAAACAATACAATCAAACTAAGACATTATTTAATTAGGAAAACTTTCAATTGCTTTTATAAATAAGATATATTAAGGACACTATTATCTTAAGAGAATTTTTTCAATGAATAATGTATTTTCCAGAATTTTTTATTTCTTTTTACATTTTCTTTAAAATACCTTATTAAGTTTTAAATATTTTTTAATCTTTAAAAGTCTATCTTAATTTGTCACATTTACATAATATTATTATTAAGTGAAAACTATATTTACTAATCATAAATTGCAAAGCTTAGTACAAATCATCACACACCAATAATTTTTTTTTAAATTTGAAATTTTTTTATGACTATAAACGTACCAATTTACTATATACAATCAACCATACAAGACATTGTCAGAAGATAAGTGTAATAAATATAGTAAATTTACAGCAAAAAACATTAAAAATTCAATAAAATCTTTTAAGATTACTGAGTAATTAAAATTATATATAAATGGTGCTCACATTAATTCAATTACTTTTTTAATGCATAAAGCACCCAGAGAACAACATTAGATAAATATCAATTTATCATCAAGTTGTCAAATCCTCGAACACATTCAATAAACAGCTATTGTCTGGTTCAAAAATGCATTTCTGCAATATTTATACTTAAAGTAAATAATATTTGTTTCAAATCAGATTAATTATACATTAAATCAGTTAATATTCCTCAAATAAAGTTTTGGAAAAGTATATTTTATTTTTGAAAGATTTTTTTAATAAAGAGAATTACATTGCAATGAAAGATGACTAAAAGGGGCACTAATCAGCTATTTCAGAAAAAAACTTCCTTAATTTTTAGTTTTAAATTAGTTTTTGAAATGCAGAAAAATATGTTGTTTATTGGAAATATTAAATTTAATCTATTAGCTTGAAATTAAAAATAAATTAAAAAATTCAAGAAAGATTTTTCATTTTTTAAAAATTCATTTTAAACCTTAGGTATCGTCTTTTTTTCTTTTTTTTTCTTTTTTGGCAGTACCTATATTACTGTTGGTTGAAATATATAAAATCTCTCTCTACTGAATCAATTTTTCCAGAAAATGAGTTTCTTAAGTTCCATAATTGTTATCACGCTTTCCAGTACTGATAAGAGTTTCCTTTCAAATATTTATTTGAAGTAGTGAAGAATATCATCATTTTGACTATGTCATTATCTTCTCTTTGAGTTACATGTGATATCCATTTTGGCTGTTGTTGCTGTTGAAAGTCTTCAAGTGATGGCATTTCTATTATTTGGTACAGTTCTTTGTGATTCTGTAGTGCTTATCCACAAGATTTGAAGAAAGTGTGGTCATCATCAATGTTCATAGGCTTCACTAGCTCAATGCCAGTTTCACCCATTGACCTTAGAAATCACTTGTATACAGCAACCAGCTTAGATATTTCTAAATGGGTTTAGCACCATTCAGGATATCCTTATGAAAAATCTTGATCTGAAGAGGCTATTTAAGAACATGACTCAAGTCTTCCGGTCATGTCTTGGCTTTGTATCAGTTTGCAGTGTCAGGCAAAACTACCTCTAAAGCAGCCTACACTGTGTTCACTTTCCTTATTTCTTATATTAAATTTGTCATAACTGATAAACATGACTTAAAAAGAGGTACCTTTCAAAATCATAGTCATATTTCTTATGCAAGATTATTTGGTTGGTATTTCAGGATAACCAAAGAATTTTCACATTTAATGTTTACTTTTTCACAAAAGGTTTTACAAAAGGTTTTATAAAAGGTTTTTACAAAAGGTTTTACAGAAATTCCCTGTTTTTGGATAGTGAGAGAGGCCTGCATTCAAATAAATATTGAAATATAACTATAGTTTTTCATGTTTTGACATATGGGTTGATGTTACTACAGTTTGATATCATATTTAAAAATTAGAATTAACTGAAATGCACTTGATGAGAACCAACAATCAATTAACAAAAAAGCAAGTTACTTTGATCTATATTGTTTCTTTTAATTAATTAAGTAATTAATTTCTAGATTAATTAATTACTGGTTACATAAAATGTTATTTTATTGCATGAATCCAACTCTCCCTGAGTTCTATACAAATCTACTTGAGATGATTACAAGCTTATCACTGACATGACAAAATGTACAAAGAGAATGTAATGGCTGATTAATTATATTGTTATCAGACTCTATCATTCAACACTGACTGAAAAGACAAGCCTCACCAAGCAATGAGGTAATTTCTTTGTTTTAATTGATAACAATGACTGTAAAAATTTATTCTCATCTGTACCCATTCATATATGTCACAGTACAGTTGAGTGTGTATAAAAATATAAATATATATCAACACTACTAAAAAGCATAAGAAATCTAATAAATCATGAACAGTTTTAGAAAGATTCTATATCACTTAAACTTTCAAAAATAACCACTATGGATCTTAGAAGCATTATGCATAAAATATACAAAAGCCAACATCAAGAAAAGGATACCATATTTAAAAACAAAAACACAATTTTTTTCCCATATACACACAATGAACATAGTAATATTTTGATAAAAAAAACAACATGAAGTGCAACATCAACAAGCAGAAACAGAATATCTGGAAGTTAAGTAATACCAAGTCTTTGTTAATGGCTAATGATAGCCAAACGTATTTGAACATTGAAAAATTTATATTTAAATATGTACAGTAAATGAAGAAAATGATTTGAAATATAGAAAAATCATTAGAAATACCTTCACAAAGAGTTTTTTGCAGTCTTTAACCAAAGTTATATATATATATATATATATATATATATATATATAAAATATTGCTTTCCATATATACACTACTGTTCAAAAGTTTGAAGTGACCCCCAGAATTAGCATGGGATGAAGTTGACAGAACTGAAAATAAATGAAAAAAAGAGTCATTGAAAAAAGAATGAAATCAATTATCAAATTTATACTTTGAAAAGCTTTTGCAATGAATGCCAAAAAATTGTGCTGCAGTAATTTAAGCTAAAGGAGAATATTTTGGCGAGAACAAATTTTAGTGATAATTTTTTTTTTCTTTTTGTCATAATAAAATTTCTAATAAAAAAATAATGTCTCACTTTTTTATAACCATGTATAATAATGTTCTCTTATTTAAAGTGCAAAAAAACTACTTCTGAGTCCAATTTTAAAAAATGACCAGGGGTGGCCTCAAACTTTTGAACTATAATGTACATTAAAACATATATATATATATATATATATATGTATGTATATGTGCACGTGTGTGTGTGTGTGTGAGTGTATGTGGTTGGTGCATACAAAGCCAAGTTAAAATAGATATCCATTTATATCCTTGTTTGCTATTAAGTGTAAATAATTCTGATGACAATGAAAATATCTGTAAATTGAAGCAAATAAAGCTGTTAATATATTTTTCTCATTTCAATTGCCTTTGAAATAAGGAATATGAAACAATACCATTTAATCTATTTTGCATTAATAGTTTGAGAACTGTTGCATTCACACTGATGGGTACATATACTGTTATTTTTATATATATTAAGTGCTTATATAATATGTATATATCTAAAGTTACACAGTATAAGTACAGTTATATGTACAGTTACAGTAGAATTCAAGAAGTTGATCATTTCATACTTATCTATGTTCGGTCAAAAAGCGTAAGCAAAGTTTTAACTTCAAAAGCTTAACTAGAAATTAATATAATTTAATTTGCATCCTTCAAGAAGAATTTTTCATAGTCCACATTTGATCAGTTTTATTCTTGCTGCAAGGTGTATGAATAAAACAAAATGATCATTGGATCATTTGCTTTGAAGAGTGAAATTTACTTCCCAAATTTGGGAATTTAATCTAAATATGATTTAGGAAGATTTGAGGAATCAGTCTGTATGTTGTAAATAAAAAAAAATAAGGAACAAAATTATTTTCAGTAGTCAGAGATTAATGAGAGGAGTGTGCTATTTTAAACCTAATGAGCTGAAAACCCATCCTAAGAGCAAAGAAAAATTGTCATAGAAGTTCACTTACCACTCCAAAATTCCTACCAAAATATTTTCACCAAGTCATCTATTTTCTAAAGTTCTTTTTGACAACTGATTTTCTTTTTTTTTTTTACTCTGGACAGAGCTACAGTGAAATGGCCATTTGAATAATTATCTAATGCCTATATTCATATTAATTCAGTAAAATTACAATTTTTTCATTTGTTTAACAAATTCAGTACAGTTTTAAGAAAATCTAATAAAACAAATTATTTTGACTTATTTAGATAATGACATCAATTTTTTGGGTTCAATTCAACTAATTTGTATTAATATGACACAGCAGATGACAAAAATGCTTTTTACGAACATTCATAAGTTTTCTAACTTACAACTGAATTTTGACATAGAAGATATAAATTCTCCAAGAGAAACATGGCTTACTTACAAAAATTTTAAAAATTAGAATAAAAAGCTTCACTTTTCACTTTTGCTATGTCAAACAAAAAACCTCATTATCACTTCCAAAAGTGCTTGTTATATTTGAGATTTTGTAGATGCCAGTACTAGTAGTAACACCTTCCAGTAATATTCACACTAGTAATACTTGTTCAAATAGTAATCCCCAAATAGTATAATGATCAGAAGGGAATTGTAATCTGTATAGTAGTAGAGTAGAGAGAGTGAATGTATAGCACTAGTGGATAGTCAAATGTGATCATTACGCTACTTTGTATTTATTCATCTACTCTATGATCATGTGATCTACTTAATAATGAATAACACTGGCAATCTAGTTTCAAACTAGTGTCAGCAACAAACCTTACTCTTATACAACAAAAATAAACAACAGAGAAGAAATATTTATTAAAATATGCTTTTAAAAGTTGTTATGTAAAATAACAATCAATACTAATGTTGTAAATGCTAAATGTCAATAATATATTTAAAAGTCTGGTAGACGTTCATTAGATGTTAAAGGTGCTGTTTAGGTCTTTTAATGTGAGGTGGTGCCACAGACAAAATTCAGCTTTTCATAAATTTGTAAAAGGTTATAATACATTTAAAAGTGTTATTGTTTTTTAAAAAAAGCTTTATACACACAGATACCAAATTCTGAGAGATAACATATTTAAGGCAAACAGTCTTTGTATTTACAGTACTTGGTATCAAGAAATAGAAAATAAATAATAATAAATTAAATAAATCAATTTTGTTCATTTATCTTATGGCACAAAGATTGGTGAACAAATTTGAAATATATATATATATATATATATATATATATATATATATATATATTATTTTTGGAAAATATGATTCCATTGCTACATAAGTGTTCTCATGTTTCAAAATAATTTAGGCTCTACTTACGTATTCAGCAAAGTTTTTTTAAAAAGAAAAACAAAATACTAAAGAACTTTGGATTATTAACCTAATGGTTCTTTCCTATTTTTCTATATATTTGCACACACACACACACATATATGTATGTATGTATGAGGTGTACAAATCTATATATCAGACAAATCATGGGTGATTGAGTCACAAAACTGAAAAGAAACACTGATGCTATGTGTTTTATTCATTATACTAACAATGGTTTTAGCTATAGACACACACACACACACATATATATATATATATATATATATATATATATATATATATATATATATATATATATATATATATATATATAAAGTAATATATATTTTGTTATTATATAATCCAAGTTGATCCTAGTAATATAAAACATTAAAACTGATCCCCAAAAAAAGAGCTCAATGTATTTATTATACAGAGCAAATAAAAAGCAGTAAACCATAAAATCCAAAATTACCTCATATGGGATATAGACCTATTTCAACTGATGAAAATAACTACTAATAAATAGTAGTAAACCATGAAATCTACTAATAAAATAACTACTAATAAATAGTAGTAAACCATAAAATCCAAAATTACCACATATACAGTATAGACCTATTTTAGTCAGTTGAAATAGGTCTATTCTACATATGAGGTAATTTTGAATTTTAAAATATACTACTCTCTCTCTCTCTCTGTCTCTCTCTCCTCATATATATATATATATATATATATATATATATATATATATTAGATGAAATGGATTAAATCTGACAAATTTTAACAGGTTTTCTGTTTATGCATTATTTTATGTATAAAACATATTTGAGTATATGATCTGTTTTAATTAAACAGTATTAATAAATGTTCTAGAAATTTCATAGTAAATATGCATTCTCCGACAGGAATCAAACCTGTATCTCATACAGAAACCATCATATAGCCTGATGTACTGTTTAACCATTCAGCCCAAGAGAAATTTCCATTTAGCAGAAATTAATTTTTTTTTTTAAGCATTTCACCCCAAGAAAGATGGGAAGCCACTAGGACACAAGGGGTTACAGAAAATTTAGAGCAAGATCAGATAGGAGTGATAGAAGAAAGGATGAGGAGAAGGGTAGTGGATAGATCAAAGAAACTGGAGATGTCAACTGACTTTACATTTGAATAGCTGGAGATTATAGCTCACAGGGAAACAGGAATAGGGAAGGGAGTTCCACAGGCGAGAGGTGCGAGACATGAAGCTATTGGAATAGAAGAGACGGCTACATTTAGGAGTTTCGACAGTGAAAGGGTGAGAGCGGGATGCCAGCCTCGTATGGCGCTTGAACTCATGACGTCTGGGAACCAGGAAATGCAGCTCCTCGGAGCAATTTCCATGAAAGTATTTGTAGAACAGACAGAGGGAGGCGATGGCGCATCTGTGAGAAAGTGAGACGCCAGAGCAGGGCCAACTACATTGCATATCTGCCTCTGGAGCCTATCAAGAACCCCAAGGCAAACAGAAGGGGCACCAGACCATATATGGCAGCAATACTCCATGCAAGGGCGAATTGTTGATTTGGAATTATTGAAAAAGATCATTGAAGTTGTCTATAGAAGCAGTAATTTGGACATTGCTAACTGGAGAGTTCTCTGTGGCCTTGTTGACTGCTAGTGTTGCTAAGAAGAAAATATATTTTGCCACTAGTAATGTTGCTGTAATGTCTAGGAAAAATAACCTTGAATGTTGAGAGAGTGGAATCCTCAAAATTTAATGATGCTCCTCATTAAAAAAACAAGCACATTCACACAGATCTTGGTGTGAAAATCTCCTACTTAGCACAGTTGTGAACAACTTCAGAATGATAGTCAATCAATATATATATATATATATATATATATATATATATATATATATATATATATATATGGTAGACTCTCCTTGTATTAGACATATCAGGATCAGCAACTCACTTCATAGGAACTAACAGACAGACACCAGCCTATATGATTTCAACAACTTCACTTGATAAGACACCAGACATGTTGAATCAAAATGGTTATTTTTTGTAGTGATGTTATAACATGTTTTATGTTATAAATTTTAAATAAATAATATTATATATATATATATATATATATATATATATATATATATATATATATATATGTATATAATATATATAATATATATGTATATAATATATATATATATATATATGTATATAATATATATAATATATATGTATATAATATATATAATATATATATATATAATATATATAATATATATATATAATATATATAATATATATATATATATATAGTATATATATTATTTTTATATATATACATATATAATATATGTACATGCATACACGTGCACACACATATATATATGTGAGTGTGTGTGTGTATATATATCTTGATTTTTAAATTTAAAACTTTACACATTGTAATGTTTTCATATTCAAAAAGTCGAAATTTGTTTGGTGTCAATGATTAGAATTTTCTTATAAAGTGCATAGAAATATGATAACTGTTAATTCAGTAATTTTATTTGAAAAACTTGAAGTAAGTTTTTATCCATTAATTCTCCCTCTCTCTCCTTCCCTCTCCCTCTCCCTCTCTCTCTCCCTATCTCTCTCTCCCTCTCTCCCTCTCGCTACACATGCATATATATTGTTTCCAATTTTCTATATTTTGAGGGACGAGTAGTAAATATTGGAAATAGTATGTTTGTAGGCATATATATGGTGAACATAGGAATCAACACTGTATAGGGATTGTCAGTTTCACACCTTGTTGTCAGTTCAGTCCAACCTGAACATCATACTGAGGCATGAAACAAATAGTGAAATTCACCACAAAACAACATGAAATTAATATCTACTCACCTAGATCATAAAAATCCTTATTAAAAAAAACTGGACCTCATGACAGCAATAAAATGTGCATTCTCTTTTCCTGGGAAATTATCTTTTAGCCAAAAAAGATAAACAAGATGTTTACTTAAATATGTGTACCCACTTAAATAATATTTATAGTAATAAAAAATACTATTACATATAAAAAAAGATCTGTTAGTTGCTTAAATATAACATTGTTCATGTTCAATTTTAGAATAAACATTTTAATTACATTCTAATATATTACTATAATAGTTGCACAAACAACTTACTAATTAAAGTATCAGCTTTGTTAATTTTATATCAATCACTTTCAGATTTTAACTTAAAACATTATATTCCCCTCATCTTGAATATGAAAAAAGAAGTGATATGTTTACTTTTTTTTGCCTGATTTTAAGCCTGATCATAATACTTTTCAAACTGCTGCCAATATTAACATGGCATGAAGTAAAGGATCCACTTGAGATTAGACAGTATGGCACTGGTTTCTGGAATTCTGAAGTGGGGATATGAGTCTTGACATTCTAGATGGTAGAGGACGTATATCTCCAATTGACAATCCACATCTGAAAACACTAGTCAAACAAAAGTCACATAAAAATGTCAGAAAAATGTCTCAGAGAATCGGTATCAGAATTTTAACAGTACTGGACCATCATGTAAATTTGACAAGATGAAGAGATTCAATAAATGCATTCACTATAAACTCAGTGAAAGTCAAGTAATTCAACATTTTCAAGTGTGTTTGATGCTGCATCTGCAATTATCCATTTCTTGAATGAATAGGGACTTGTCATGAAAAATGGTTCCTCTGTGGCCATCATAAATAATAGGTGCAATGGTTTGGATATGACAAAGGACCTAAATACTTTCACTAAACTGAAATTGCACCATAAGAAGATCATGGCTGGTCCGCTATTGGCATTATCCATTACAGCTTTCTGGAATCTAAGCAGAGAATCACTGCAGAAATTTACTGTCAGCAACTGGATTAAATGAATATTCATTTAAGCAAAATATAACTCGTACTGATTAATCAACATAGTCCAATTCTGCTTTATGAAAATACCCGGCCACATGTTACAAGAATGATACTGAAAAAACTATCCAAATTAGAATACAAGACATTACCACATCCATCATATTCCCATGATCTTTTGCCCACTGCCTACCACTTTTTTAACCATCTGGTCAATTTTTTAAGCCAAAAGGCATTCCATTGCAAAGAAGATACAGAAACTGTATTCAAAGATTTCTTGCTGTGTAAATCTTTACAGTTTTACCATAAAGGCAAAAATAAATTTGTAACTCAATAGCAGAAATAGATAGATGTCCAGGGTTTCTTTTCTGACAGATTTCAACAATGTGTAAATATATTAATTCAGGAGTAGAAGTTGATTCTAAAATCAGACTTTAATACATGAACAAACTAATAGTTATATGACATATATATGTATGTGTCACATAATGATATACATATTATCATGTTTTGTTTTTAGTCACCCTACCACTACGTTAAGCTACTCAATTGGTTCAGTTTTAAACTGATATGTTATGCCTTCACCTGGTGAAATTAATGGGAAAATCCATCCCATATATATATATATATATATATATATATATATATATATATATATATATATTATTATTATTATTATTATTATTATTATTACTACTACTTCAGTGTTAGCTTTAGTGGATACCTATATTTGAGTAGGCAATACATTTCTAGATTTATAAATAAACAGAGCTTCTACTAAATAAACAGTCTACTCTAATATGGATATATATATATATATATATATATGTGTGTGTGTGTGTGTGTATGTATGTGTGTATATATATATATATATATATATATATATATATATATATATATATATATATATATATGTATGTTTATTGTATATTTGGGCAGCAATCCAGTTTTTATACAAGTTTCATTAAAGCCGATTGTCAGAAAAGTAAACACTTGCATGAATGCAAATAATTGAATAAAATTATATATATATATATATATATATATATATATATATATATATATACAGGGTGAGTGAACAGTAACTTTATATATATATATATATATATATATATATATACAGTGATTGAACAGTAACTTGCAATTTTATGTATGAGAGACTCTCCTGTATAGTAAAAATATAGTTAGACAGGACAGTCCATGATACATAAAATAGGTAGTTTCTTTTTCAATAACACTTTGTGTATATATATATATATATATATATATATATATATATATATATATATATATATATATAAATAATAAATATACATATTATGCCCCACCAACAGCAAAACTCTAGACTCCATAGGGATGATGGTGTAAATGTTCATAAAACAATCCTATGAAATATAGACTGATTTAGAAAGGAACTGATAGATTTTTTTAAAGATCATTGATTTAGATATTACCACTACCACCAATGCTAAAGTGATCACCTGTCTCAATGTGACCTTTTATTTCAATAATGTTTATTACAAACCATATACCAAAGTACACCATAAATATAGATACATCAGTATAGAATCAAACAACCACCACAAAATTCTTGGTAATTTGTATAAATCAGTCCAAGTAAGATTATTTACCAACTCCAGCAATAAAGAAATACTTGATAATAATAAAATTAAATATATAAAAGCATTAGTACTAAGCAACCATAAAGTAATTTTAGTGTATTTAAAAAAGGTAAAAATAAACAGAAACACCATTAGCATAAAATGATATGATTCAATTCACCTTTTAATCATAATGTTCAAACTAATATCAGAAGGATTTTTCTTAATTTAATCTATATACATTTTAACCATGTACCAACGCTAAAAAAGATTTTTAAGAAAAATAATATTAAAATCAGATAATGTAGCATAAATCAAACCATATCATTACATTATATTGAACAAATATATTGCCAAAAAAGACAATGTAAATATTTCTAAAACTAAATGCAACTTCCAATAAATATGATCTGTCCAATAATGTTAAATGTATGAATGATAATATTTTATACCAAGTGAGCCTACATTCCTGTAACAATGTTAAATTTCATTTTAGTTCCACTGAAAATCCTTGGAAATTTTGTTTTTACCATCATCAAATGGCTTTAAGTAATATGAAATACACTGCCTTCTCCAAATATTTCTGGCAATTAAAGAATGATGGCATCTCACAAGCAATCAACTGGGATATCATAACAAAAGCCAAATCTTATAATGGGAAAGGAAATAAATGTAACTTATGTCTTGTTAAAAAGTGGTTTATTTTAAAACACTTAAACAACCCTAGCTTATTGAACAAGAGAAATGAACTGATGGTTGCATGCAGGCAGAAAAATAAAATACATTGATCCAGATTAATTTTTAAAATAAATTATGGTATATTCTTTAGGTAAATTACGGTTTGTTAGTTTTTTTAAAGATATATATATATATATATATATATATATATATATATATATATATATATATATATATAAAAAAGAACAAGTAATCTCCTTTAATAATAAAAAATTAATATTCACAACTGTATAATAAAAATTAATTTAATTTTTTCTTACACATATATATACAAATCGCATTTAGTTTACATGCCAAATATAATTATTAAAATTAAAAAACTGTAATCCCCATATAATATATATCTACACCAACATTACAATAACCAGATATATTTTTTTAAAATTTAAATTATGTATCACCCAGTCTATACTCAACACTTGAAGATAGCATTGTGTATGAAACTCTCTTTCTTGCTGTCAATGAGGGATAATATATATATTTATTAATATAAACTTAATAGCTCTTTTGCATTACATTGACCCCAGCACTATATGTGTGACATATTACAATTTATTTATATATATATATATATATATATATATATATATATATATATATATATACATAATGGTGTCTTCCATTGTTTTATCATATGACATTTCAACAGCATAGTCCACCCTTTATGCCCTATCTATATTGCACAACATTCCACATGCAGGACAATAAATAGCACTCCTTGGAAATGGATATTAGAGTTGTATTTAGCCTTCTGATTTGTCATATACAGATGCTCAATGTGTTGACCTCTCAAGTGTTATAATGCTTTTTATGCACACACCCCTCCAACTGACCTGATGAGAATTCATTTGCTCAAAACACAACAAAGGAATGTCAATAAAATTTGTTTTGTATAACTTTATCCTTGTACCTCAGCAGTGGTATTTCCACTTTCCAAAAACCATTATAGAGTTAGATGTACATGAAGATTTTCAATGTCCTTTCATCACACATATACACAATATGATGTGCCCAGTGAAGTGATCCAGATTTTCAATTTGAAAGAACATTGCAATTCTCTCTTCTAGATTATAGCCACAGAATGTACAAAGGCATGATCAACTGCCAATCTTAAGGATTGAACAAGCAATTTTTAGGGCTTGTTTTATCAACCTCTCCCTTGATTTGAAGAACGAAAAGTGGGTAGAAATCAGAGGAGATTTTTGAACTGCCTTCACAGAGAGTTGATTAAAGTAATAAATGCTTCTGCACGACCATCCATACTTTTTAGAAATTATATATTAATTCATTATTATATAGACATTAATACATTGTTTTCATGGGTGCATATGTCTGTGCAGGCATATATGTTTTCTTTTTCTATGAATAGTGAAATTAATGTCTACCCACATAGATCATCAAAAGTCTTATTAAAGTAAAAGTGTATCTGGGCAGAGTTCAAGCCATCATTCACTTTCTCTAGAAAAGTACCTTTAGATGTCAAATAAAATTAAACAGAATGGTTAAACACATTCAGCCACTAAAGTAATACTTATAAGAATTATAAAAGAACCCAATAATTTCTTAATTTACTATATATATATATATATATATATATATATATATATATGGTGAACTCTCCCATCATATTCCTTATGAGGGACAAGCTGCTCAGTTCCTAGGAACTGACAGCCCAAACACCAGCACATATGATTTCATTATAGTGATGTAAGATTTGTCCAGACCCAACCACACTTTATAAAGGCTGAATACAAAGACCTGGTGCACTACATGCCACAAGGTCCCCAAACAACCCTCTGCAAGTTTTGAATCCAGATTTCACATTCTCTTAGACCAGTTGCCATCCAAGGCTATAGAATCCAGTCTGGCTATTTATCCATAGCTGGGGGGAGAAGAAGAGCATTAATACATTTCCCAAGTGTATTAGCACGTAAGTGAATGTAGTGGATTCAACTGAAATTCAATTTGGCCATCCAATTCCTCAGTCTGAGCCACTACTTCACCATGCCACCTATATATATATATATATATATATATATATATATATATATATATATATAGAGAGAGAGAGAGAAAGAAAGAGAGAGAGAGAGAGTTTCATTAAAGATGACTGACAAGGTTCTGCAATAAAACTTTTTATTCAATTTTTTGTATTCATGCAAGTGTTTACTTTACTGACAATCAGCTTTAATGAAACTTGTATAAAAAACTGGATTGCTGCCCAAATATACTATATATATATATATATATATATATATATATATATATATATATATATAAAAAACAGTAGACAATGTTTATTTAGTAGAAGCTCTGTTTATTTATAAATGTAGAATTATATTGCCTACTCAAATATGGGTATCCACTAAAGCTAAAGTTTAAGTAATAATAATAATAATAATAATATATATATATATATATATATATATATATATATATATATATATATATATATATATATACTCTCACACACACACAAATGCGCGATGGGTAAATTGTCGCCATTTTATTTTTTAACTTTGTGTATTAGCATTTTTTGTTTTAATCTTATTGACTGCACGATATATTGAGCTCCTTGACACAATTCACTACACCAGAAATTGTAAAATGGCATAGTGTACTACTTGCTACTCATGCCCAAAGCTCCAATACGAACATTTCAGAGTGTTTGGGTGTCAGTTTGAGGACAGTGCAGAGGATTCAGAAAGACTTGGATGTAATGGTGATTATGAAGGCACAGCAGCTCAGAAAACTCACTCTGATTGCATTGATAACAAAAGAATTCCCAAGTTTGTTGGAGAGATCCAGGCCATGATAGACAATAATCCATCCAAGTCAATCAGTTCCATAGCTAGGGACACAGGAATTTCTGAGTTTCTTATCAGGCAAGTAGGGCATAAAGACATTAGTTCCCATACAAGTTCAGAAAGGGCCAATTTTTATCCCAAGGACAAGAGGAAAAAATCATGATATGAACCTTTTGAACAAACTCAAGCATCCCCTACAAACAAACATGATTTCATTTTTCTCAGACATGAAATATTTCTGCCAGTATATGTTGAATACACAGAACAACCTTTGGCTTGTTGTGTCCGCAAAATATGTACTGAGAGTGATGAAAACCAAATATCTAGTTAACATCATGATGTTTGGTGTGATCACTAGTGATAACAACATTATGTCTCCATTCATCTTCTCACAGGGCCTCAGACTAAACATGGAGGCCTATATCAAGTGTGTTGAGGAAGTACTGCTGCCTTGAGTCAAGAGGGTGGCTACTGGAAGTCCCAATATCTGGCAACAGAACACTGCACTATAACACACTGGCAGGAGAACCCATGTCATGGCTGTCAGACAATTTCTGCAATAACATCACAGCTTACATATAGCCACCTAACTCCTAAGACTGTAACCCCACTTGATTATTATATCTGGGGCACATTTGAGTGAGAGACCAACAAAACTCCTTGTAACACCAAAGATTAACTGAAGGCTAGGATTATGGCAGCATTCACCAACTTAAACAAGGAGACTCTTCCAAAGAGTTGAAGGGGATTCCAAAGTTAGACAAAAAGAGAACTTCTTTACCAATCTCTGATGGACTTTATCAATGTAAATATTTACATTGATAATTTTTTTCCTTTTAACTTTAATCATATAATCTTTTTATTGATATATTTTATTTTACCTGAATTTTTACACAATATATATATATATATATATATATATATATATATATGGGACCTGTACTGGAACCATGCTACATGAACCTTAGTTACAAATTCTGGCAAAATGGGCATATAAATAATATGGCATGACCAACAGTTTTGAACAAGGCCAGTACAATCAAACTCTTGCTCATGATGAAGTGTGAGTTTGTGCTAGTACAACTAACAAGGGCATCTAAACAGATTCATCTGCCCAATTTCACCCACCTGGCTTGGGTCAACACATTGTAGGGTTTTCAGACACTTCTCAACAGTTCCACACAGCCTGATCTTATCATGAAATTACCCCAGGTCTTATGGTTAGAACACTAAAATTCTAAACACTTAGTGATGCACACACACACAAACACACACATTATATGATATATATTTACATATTTTTAATTTATATATACATGTGTGTATATGTGTAAATATAAAAGTGGACACACACACATATATATATATATATATATATATATATATATATATATATATTCTTTATATATATATATGTTATATATATATATATATATATATATATATATATATATATATATAAGTCTGTACATATAAATGCCCTAACATGTGTGTATATATATATATATATATATATATATATATATATATATATATATATATATATATTATATTTTTTTTTATAGGTACAATTTAATTTATTTAAGTAAATGCTGTGTTTTTTGAATTACACAGTATTTATTACATTACCAGTCTGAATGTTTGTCTATAAAAAAATAATGTATAAACAGAAAATATATTAAATAATTGTCAGACTTAATCCATTTCATTCTATATCTGCATAAATAAATAAATATATATATATATATATATATATATATATATATATAATTTATATTTTAAATTTAAAAGCTCTACATGCTATTTTTATTTTTACTAATATTATTTCTCATGTATATTCAGCACTTTTTTTATAATACTGTTTCCTGGTCTGATTCAACTCTTACCATTAACCTATATATATATATATATATATATATATATATATATATATATATATATATATATATATATATATATTTATCTTGTTTTATTTTATATGCTTCCCACTATAATTTCCTACTTGCCAATATCATTTTCAGTATTGTTATTTACTTATTTTTAAAATAGATTTTATCCTTTTAAATAAAATATCTAAGTATTTTTCTGCTATATCTGAGCAGGTAACCTGGTGCAGTGTATCCAAGTTCTCATTCAGTTATTGCCTCTTCTATCAACCCTTGTTGCATGCCAGTGATAAGGTGTTTTGTCATGATATCTAGTGATGGCACAAATTGCAGACAGAAGTGCATTTCTCCACAGGCACTCATGATATAGAATAATAACCCATCTTATTTTTCTTTTTTTTTTTTACCAATTCCATTTTCTCTGTCGATTGCTCTTATGCTGCTTCATATTTCCTTGTAACACGATAATCTTATGTTCTTGCATGATGCCATTTGTATTATGTTGATGTACAGAAATTTCTTCATTCCAAAAATCAATCAGTTCTTCCCAAAATAATTTTTCTCTCTTTATCTTCCAGATAAGCCTCCAAGTCAACCAGGTAAGAATTGCTTTTCCATAAATATAGACACTCTTTGAATGAGACGACGGCTTTTGTCTGTTAAAAAAAATACACTGAATAAATGTTTCATCTTCTTTCAACACAAATTATTCATAAATATCAATAATTTTTTGTGGCTTCCAAATCACTGAGAAAACTTGCTGACAACCAATCGTCTGACCTGGAATATAAAAAATGAATCAACAAATATATATCTTATCTTTTGCATTTGTAACTTTTCAAAGCCAAATATTGATTCAGACAAACCAAACTTTTCATTAATTTATAATTTATTACTGACCTGAACTCATAAACATCATAAACTCTTGCTCAGCACAATTCATAAAATTTGCAATTGATAATTTAGGTTAGAGGTGCCATATTTATTGGTATTAATAATATAAATAAATATTTTCATCAGTGTCAATTTTTGGAGACAGTTTCCTCAGCTTATACAAATATTAATTCTTATGCACAGTTATGACTCTCCACAACTTCTTATTCCCTGTTAACATTAGCACTTCCTTTGCCACCCTGTTTCGTGATCTAATTCCCACAATCTCATCAGATTAATGACTCACTGCCTTCATATATTTCTCCTCCCCTCAATATGCCTTTTAAGGGTTATGTTTTCTGACCCCCCCTTCTTTATTATGTCTCCAAGAAATTCCAGTTGTTACTTTCTGATTCTGAGTATAAGCGTTCTTTTCGTTACCATTTTCAATAGATTTCCTATTTGATATCTTGCTCCATCTATTGAATTCTCAGTATCCTTTTGGAGAATCACATTTTATTATCAGTATCCATCTGAAGAATCACATTTTATTATCAGTTTTCCTTTGGAGAATCATATTTTATTATCAGTTTCCTTCTGGACAATCACATCTTATTACCCGTATCCTGGAGAATCACCTTTTATTATCAGTATCCTTCTGAAGAATCACATTTTATTATCAGTATCCTTCTGGACAATCAAATTTTATTATCAGTTTCCTTCTGGAGAATCACATTTTATTATCAGTATCCTTCTGGACAATCATATTTCTGTTGCCTCCTGTTTTCTCCTCACCTGTGGGGAGATTGTCCAGAATTCACTGTCATATAAGGGGATGGATGTCACACAACAATTAATCCCTGTTTTCTTTGTTGCTAACAAATTATCATTAATGTTTAAATAGACACACAAGAACATATATTGAAAGAGAGATTTGTGTTCAAGTTATGTGAAGATTTATTCAGCAGTATCTGTCTATATTTCTGAGATGGGGTATTATGTAGCCTATTTACATTATTCGGATTCAGACAAGGACTTTTGGAATCTATTAAGACTGGAAAGTGAAAACTGGATAGCTCTTTCCCATATATGGCATCAGTACTCCATTTTTGGCCTCATCTGGCTTTTGTAAAGGTAGAGAACAGCAGGAGGAGTTAGGTACTTTACTGGAGTAGTACAGGGAACGGACCACTTTTCCAGCATCTTTAGCAATGGTTTGGATGTATATGCCCCACTCAAGATCTGGGTTGAATTTATGGCCCAATAGCTGCTCAAGGCACAAAGCCTACCTGAGGGAACATGAAGAAGGAGGGCTTGAAAAATTTGACATTTACAGGACTTATTGAAGGTAAGAGGTAGGAAGTCTGTAGGTTACCTACCTGATGAGCTTATGGCGATACCTGATAAAAAAAAAAATAAAGGTTATCACAAGCTACAAGGGATAAGCAGTTATAAAGTGCCATGTTCACAGATAGAAATAGAAAAACTTCCATGCCATATCTAAAAATATATGCATATCCTTTCATCATGCTATTTTTAAATACTAGATTATACTTTCTTTTATTTTAAGTGCCATGTCCTTTCAGGACGTGGATTATAGTTTACTGAGTCTATATCTCAACTAATAATAGACATACACTTTCACTTTGCAGAAATTTGTAAATACTTTGCTTCTTTACATGACAGGAAAATTAAATTTTATTTATAGCACATCATGAATAATTATAATACCTGTCAATGGATGACAATCATATCAATGAGATATCCCATAAGCCACTCCAGGACAAAGAAATCTCCCATGAGATATCTTGTCAGTCGGTTCGAAG
The DNA here is from genome assembly GCA_903632075.3 of Acanthosepion pharaonis. Taxonomy (NCBI): domain Eukaryota; kingdom Metazoa; phylum Mollusca; class Cephalopoda; order Sepiida; family Sepiidae; genus Acanthosepion; species Acanthosepion pharaonis. The sequence continues at coordinate 636,078 of CAHIKZ030005514.1, read as the reverse complement.
TGTTTAGCATAGTCAACTTTAAACATAGCTAATCAATACTTAGGTTTCTACAATGTTGTTTTCTTTTGTGTCTCTGTTAGTCTTGTGAGACTAGTTTTGAAGGAAGGCAAAAAAATTTAATGCAGATCACAGACGGATTGATGAAAGAAAAATTGTTTTTATTCACAATATCATTATGCCAGTTAGAATTCAGCATTAAAGACAGAATGAAGAATAAGACAAACATGCTTATCTCTGCATAATGGCAATAACAACAATGATATTGATAATAACAGCCTCAGCTTGGTTGCCAGCAACTCCGAAGAAGAGCTTAATTATCTACCTGTATTAAATGTAATGTGTATCACTACATACAAGGTGTGCTCCAAATATAACCTTTCTATAAATTCTCAGCTATACAATTCTATTTTTCCATCACCATTTTTGCCAATGATAACTGCTAGCATTTATTAGTGGTTTAAAGTTGTGTAAAAGTTCTCTGTCACATTACTGTTGCTGTTGGCAAAATGCATTACTACAAAACTGTGCTCATATCCACTTTTTGGTCTTTGCAAGCCTTAGTGAATAACAATGTTTCCCTCTGGCATGAATACAATCATTCACCTCTGCTTCATGCACACTTTCATGTCAGACATCATTTTGGCAGACTGTTAACTGTAACAAGGCAAAAAACCAAACTATTACTTTAAGTAAGCATCACATAGAGAAAACAGTATGCTAGGTGAAGAATTACATCAAAACTGACTTGTCAACATTAATTTTTAGATGAATAGTATATATCTAGATTGAATAGACTTGAATGCTGGGATAGAGTTTGAGTCTTTCATGGAAATAGTCAACCAGCATGACATTGATTTATTTATTTTAATGTCTTCTCAACCCTTTGTGAGTTATTTACACCTGAAACATATTTTGGATTGTAGGAAATTGCTTACAGTACCCAGCTTCCTCAAGGAGTCCTCGAAGTCCAACTTAGAAATCAACAATGCTATGATCGTCTAACATTCTAAGTTACTATTATAGGTAATAAAATTATTGGTTCCTTGAAAGTAGAAAATGGTTCAAGATAAATGCAGAGAATTATTGTAAGTTACTGCTAAACGTTTTTTTTTTTAAGTTGTACAGATCACAATCAAGTGTGACTTTAAAATAATAGTTTTATCTAGATTTAAACTGATACTTGCATTAAATTAGAACTATCAAATCTACCAACCTGTCTGAGAGAATCTTTATAAGTATAGCACAATATCAAAAGGTTTAAAAAAAAACTTGGGTTGCTCAAATCTATGAAATAGGGAAAGCTTGAATGCATGCTTTCTGGCCTACAGCTTGGAATTAAAGTGAAGTATCTGTACTTTACCTCTTTTTTCATCTATGTTTCTGTCTTTGAGCAATGCAGGGAAAAAGCTTTGAGAGAGGCCTTGTCCCAGGAATTCCAACTCAGCAGCAGCATCCTTGTTGCAATAAAGATGGGGTGTTGGAGTAATATAAACTATGAGAGTTGTTGCTGGCAATTTCTGAATTGGCCAAGGGCAAACTCACATAAAAAATGACCCCATGTCACCTCTTGCAACTATAGAGAAGCAAGTAAATAACCCAAGTTGGGATCAAAGTGTAGTATCTGTTCTTCACCTCTCTGCAGTGTTTCTGTCTTTGAGAATTCTACTGAAGATTTCAGAGATACCAATCCTGCATTAGCACTTGCCTCATTGGAATAAGGGTGGAAGGTTGGTGGATAATAACATCACAGTAGTTGAGGAGATTGGATAATTTTTGTCCTTGGCATATATATATATATATATATATGCATATGGAAAAACACATTAAAAATAACCTTATGTTGCATCCCACCACATGGGAAGCATACTTGATTTATAAAACAAAATAATTTACCATGCCACAATGTTTGACATTGCATCAAACATTGAAAATCACTCTCCCACCCTGAATGCTATAAAAAATCACTCTTCAACCCTGAATGTTATAAATGTAAAAAATTTAATACACACATGATCAACTTTGACTAGGGATAGTTTTAACCATGTATACAAGTGTATGTGTCCAAGTGTTTAGAACTTTGACATTCTGACCATGAGACCTGGGTTCAAATCTGACCATGGTTGATTTGTCAGGAAGTAGACTTCCTGATGCTACTGGACAGGATGGGGTCAATCCCAGCATGCAGCACATTTGAAAAGTGCCTGGAAACCACATTATGGGTTGACCAAAGCCTTGTGAGTGAAATTAGGTAGACAGAACCCTTGGGGGTTGTCAATAGCTGTGCTAGCACAAAGTCAAACGTCATCGTGGCTGAGGGCTTGAGCATGCTGGTCATGTTCAAATTGTTGATCACGCTAGATAACACTCTCTTTCCCAGAAACTGTAACTAAGGTCTGCTCAGCATAGTTGTAGTACAAACTGCAGGTGGGCTCAGTAAAAATAAACACAAAATGCTATTGGCTAGCCACTCTAGTAGAATGGTTATCCTCAAATATGAGTGGCCAGTTAGACAAGTGCAGTAGTTATAAGTTTCATGAGAAGACATAACAGTTGCAATTTCAATTAGAACAATATATATTATAAAAACAAATAACTTAAAGTCTTATAAGCCTTGTCAGATGGAAACTTTCATAGAAATGTCATACATGACAGCAAACTTTTTCAGAAATATCTAAACTGTATGATGTACACAAACATTTCTCAGATCAGTGGTTAAAAATGACTTCAACTATCCTTTTTTCCGACCTCATGGACTTACATTAGAGAAGCACAAAAAAAGAATATTACCAAATAACACTGTAATGAGAGACAGCTATGGAAGAATGATTTATTCTTCCCCACTTTTTATTTCCCCCATCATGGGCATTATCTTATCAGTGATATAATAACACTATAGTTCACGGATGGAACAGAATGGCTGAAAAGAAAAAGAATGACAAACATGCTTTGTTCTCAGAGAGACTTTTATACAGTAAGACATACACAAAACTATATATACATGTGCATGTGCAACATGGAGAATAATATATCACATATATCTACACAACAAAGCAGAGTGTAAGGAGAAACAAAAAGGAAGAGTCTTACATATAATATGGAGATACTCCTGTGCCTGGAGATGTCATGTTTAAAACTCCAGCTTCAAACAGACTGGATTTATTTATGTCCCAGGTGAGGACATATCCCACGAATGAAAAACAGCCAGTCTTGGGTTTTCCCAAAGTGAGGACTGTGAGCTGGACTTTTATTCTTATCACTGTAAGCTATATTCCTAAAGAGAAATAGCACCATAGATGTGTAAGCTGCTGATGAGGCAGATTTAGCTTCTACCCAGGTTATAGATAGGGGCCTGGGCTAAAGAATCAGACTTTTTTTCTTTGGCTACTGTAAAACAAACTGAATTTGGCTGCCACTTTTGCCACTGTATGGAGTGACATCACTAAGCGGCTGTCATGTGATCCACGTGATTTATCTCAACCAAAGGTAGATAAGTGCCTTCTGTATCCTTACAACAGAAATCACATTAGTTGAGGACTTTCAACTGCAGCAGAAACTACAATGTATAGCCCATGTAACTTGAAGTGAAAATGATGATATAATCAAGATGTTAATGTTCCACACTATTTCAAACAAAAGATTAGAAAGGAAACCCCTATCAATACTGGAAAGTACAATAACAGTTACCAAACTTGAGAAAATTATTCTCCTGAAAAACTGTTTCAATAAAATGTATTTATAATTTTCAACCAATCATAACACTACCTGTTTGATGAATTAATGCCAAATGTTTCCATATAAGGAAACAAATACTTACCATCAACCCTAAGCAAAATAACCCAGAAATCCAGTTTCTTTCTTCTACCAATTTCCAATTGTCTATATATTGTGGTTAGTATTAGGGTTAGCAACTTTGAAAAAGAGGCCAGCACATTATGTTTGCTTACACACGACCTTAGAAAAGATCCATCTTCTTTCCTCAGATATGGGTTAAATAGCAGGACAAATTGGCCTCTCTATCCATGGATAGAAACCAGTCAAAGAGAATCTAAACTCTAAATTCAAAATCAATTAATGTACAGATAAAAATCTTTCCAGCTTCAATAAAAATATCCACTCTTAGCATCCTGTTTCATCACCAAAAACATTCACAGTAGAAGAAATTCTCAAGTTACATGAATTTTTACAACCTGTGGAGATAGAAACTTCTTTAACGATGTGATAGATTCATAAAACTGTTGACAAAATGCTGGAAACTTTTGCAACATAACAACAGATTCATGATATTAAGAATGGTAAACTGCATGCTTGAAAAATATATTTGCATATCTAAGGGAATGAAGTGAGAAAAACTAATGGCTTCAGAGATATTTACCTTTTTTTTTTTTTCTCTATCATCATCGCCATTGTTAAATGTCTTCCTCAGTTTCTTCCTTTGCAGACTCTTGGTATAACATTTTTGTTACAAATGTACACCTCATCATTCTGTCAGTGTTTCAAGTTGTTCAAGTTTAAAGAGAGCACCTCGCCATGACAGTTCCATTTAGCCATCAATAGAAAATAAGAACTAGCTTAAAAGACATCACAGAATAAAAGGAGGGACATTTTATGAAATAAGTACCAAAGTAACTTGCATCTCCTTTCTATTCTCTTGAAAATATGATAATAATATTAAGGTGCACACTAGTAAATTTACTTTTTTATGGAAACAAAAAAACTTTTCAGGAAAATAAACAAAACAAAAATATAAAAAAGAAAATCCTCTTTGTAGAAGACAGCTGTAAGCCTCGGATTCAAAGTAAGGAAAAAAAAAACAAATTTTTTGGTATACAGCACTACTTTCTATTAGCAGATAAAAATAACGTTTTATTCGTACTAAAACTTTTTAGCTTGTTGAAAAGACATTCAAGTTTGCCCATGATGTTTAAGTGAAAGGAAGAAAAAAGAACTTATTTTATATGACATTTAAAAACATTTGACACTCTGTCTTCTTCTAGAGAATTGTTTACTTATTTTCAGAATTCCCCTTTGCAAAGAACTGTTTACTTATCTTCAAAATTATCCCCTTTTCTCTCTCCAGGGAATTGTCTACTAACTTCCAAAATCCTCCCTTTTCTCTCCAAAGAATTGTTACATATTTTCAAAATTCTCTTCTTCAGAGAATTGTTTGCATATTTTCAAAATTCTCTTTGACAGAATTATTTATGTATTTCCCAAATCCTTTGATTGTTATTGATTAGGAAAAACACTGATTAATTATTTTAATCAGGATTTTAAGTGTTCTTTCTTTCTTTTTTTTTTTTATAAAAGAGGTACACAAACAGTTCTTATATCTATGCTAGATCTACTGAGGAAGTTTTCAGAAACTAACATGCACACTGATTCTTTCAGTGCTGTTCTCTATCAATTAACTAGGGTTCATTTCACAGATATTGATGACCAACTTTTTCCCCTTCATACATGATCAGTTATGCCTGATTTAAATATCTCTCTCCAGAAACATTGATTAATTAGCTTTACATTTGAATGCATTTAATTAATGATCACGGAAATCATCAATTTATTTCATTCAAAAGGAAAACCAATTAATCTGACCATTTTCTCAGAGTAGTGATCACAAAATACAAATGAGTTCTTTAGATTTTAAATGAGACAGTCCTTCATCAAACCCTATGGATTTGCATTGAAACCTTATAAAGAGCTTTATCAAATAACAAAATACATATCACTTGAAAACTTCCAACAGCATCTACAACAAAAATTGGTCACACAAGTAACTCAGAGGGAAATAATGATATAATCAACTGTTCATTTTTCCCATGACCATAGACAAAAGGTTTAAAAGGAAACTCCCATCAGTACCAGAAAGAGCAATAATTTTTGCTGAACTTGAGAAGTTTAGTTTCCTGAAAAACTACCATATTTGACAGCATATAATGTGCCCTATTTTTTTTTTTTACTAAAAATATCTTTTAAAATTCCCCTGTGTCTTATATGCCATATGTAGGTTTAAAATTCAGGATAGTCAGCCAAAATTAACTACCTGACAACTCATATTAGCTTAGACTTTAGAGTAATTTTCATATACCTATTGTCATTATTTAAAAGCTATTATGCAGATTAAACATGTTATCATTGATAATATGCATTATATTAATTTCATCACGTTTAATATTAGTACTTTGTTTCACTAAAATTATATGCAATAAATTCAAATTATATATTTGTAAAATTTATTTATTTCATTAATATTTTTCTTGTGATAACTTCCAGTTGCATTGGTAAAAATACAATCAGAATTTTTCATATCCTAATTATTCCATTAAAATGTTTACAAAAAGCAGGTTGTACAGATCATATAAAGGAAATTGACTGAATTTTAATGGTAACTGTACTATTTTGCTCAATTGTAATACCTCATAAATATAGACTAGGCTGTACCATTTACTAATAATTTTACTAATTTTACTAATTACTAATTTTTTCTTGATTTGCCCTGCATCTTATATGCTGTCAAATACAGTATTAAAAAGTAAACAGGGTTTATTAATTTTAACCAACAATAATGCTAACTTTTCAGTGAATGAAGGCTTACTGTTTTCTGTATGGAAACAGTTAATCTCACTCTTACCAAAAACAAAAGTTTAGGAAGAAAGACCCCATCAGTAATAGAAAGAGTGATAACAGTTAGTAGTCTTGAGAAGCCTATGTTTCTGTTTTAACAGAAGACAGGAAGTATCCATAGCAAAAGATGCCTTCCAAAAGTTGAGCAAAGTATTATGAACAGGAAAATTTCACTAGAAACAAAGAAAAGAGTACTGAACTTTTGTGCAATATCAGTCCTTCTATATAAGATATAATTGCTGAACAGATGAAGTAGTGACTCCAAGTAACAGAAATTTGATTCTATGGAAAGATGTTAAGAATACTATGGACTGAACATATGAACAATAACATAGCTTTATAGAAAATAAAAACAAAAACGAAACTTATGCTTAACATCAAAAAGAGATTTAAAATTTCTAGGGTAAATAATGAGGAAAAGGGCTTAGAGAATTTGACACTCACAGGATATATTGAAGGGAAGATGAACATAGAAAACTAGTGGATAACCTACCTAATGACCTTGTGTAAATGGTTGGTTGATTGGGGTTTAGGAGTGATAGAAAAAAAACAAAATTTACTAAGAGCTACAAAGGGCAGGAAATTGTAGAGAGCCATGTTCACCAACGTCTTGAAGAGACATGATACACAGAAAAAAAAGACTCAAGTTATATTGTTCTGTTTAGATATAGTTAATCAAAATGTTACAGATTCTTAACATGACCAAGTTTAAATATTGCTAATCAATATTTATCTTACTCTACAGTCTTTTTTTTTTTTTAAATTCCTGCTTTGTTAGTCTAGTGAGTGCAGTCTTAAATAGAAGACAAAGAAAATAATGCTGGTTCCAGACTGATTGATGAAAGTAAAATTATTTTATTCTCAATATTATGATGAGGAACAGAACATGACATGAAGCAAAATGCGCAATAACATTTTATAAAAAAAATGTCTTTAAAAACAAGGTTTAAGATTAGAATTTTGTTATTAAATTTAAAAAGCAGACATAAAGCAGTTTTTAAATATCAAAACGTTGGAGTACTTATATCTTCACTGTTTGTATTCAGAAGACTCCAAATTTTCTTTTCCATTTGAAATGCTTGCTGAAATCAAATCCATTTCTTTTCCAATCATCTTATCTCTGCAGTTTGGGATATATTCATATCTACTTTTTTTGTTACTCTTTCCTTCTGTCTATTCAATCACATATGTCTGTAATCTTTTTCTACTGTGTACTATGTGCCATCAGGACATGGGAGATTATGACTCTCCACGACTTCCTATTCTTTTTCATTCTTAATAAATTTTGTCTGTGCACTATTACTCTCAGTCCCTGGGATCAGTGATTAAAAATAACTTTGGGCAATTGAAGCATATAGCTCTTACCAAGTACAAACCTTATCTGAATCTTATGTACTGGTACTAAAAGAATCTCAATTACAGGTAATCCCCCAAAAACTCAACAATACACTATGTAGACATCCTATAGCCCCAGGGTATTGTAATAATTACCATAATTTTTTTTTTTAAAGTATTGACATTCTATGAGACAACTAAATAACCTGCCAACCTCTTCCACAGATCTAAATTTCTATTGGTAAAAAATAGATATAGCATGTGGAATTGGAACAATCTACCCCTGTAGACTAAATAAAGGGTTCAGTTCAAAATTCAAATGTAAATCACCTGAAGAAGGCTGGAGTGTACAATGGCTGAAACATTATGAATATGGCAATAAAAATGAGGACAACAGCCTGAAAGATGTAGATAGTGTAAATAGTAGCAATACTTCATCTCAGAAATATAGACAAATAATTCTTTACATTTAATCTAGATCTCTTCTCTTTAGCAGTGTGCTCATAATCTCATAGGACATCATCACTTTTTATCTTATAAAGAACATATTGCAGTCAACTCAGAAACATACATAATTTGAAATATTTCTTTTAACTCACCCATGTCTCTCTAACCTTGTAATATTATTACACTTAATACTTTCAACTTGTCCTCATAATTCAGTTGACTGAACATCCAAGATTTTTATCCCTTTCTTAATATGGTGACCATGCATTTTCCCAAGAATCAAGCATACAATATTATAAAAAAAAACAAAACTATCCTTCAATTCTATCAACATGGAGTAAGAAAATCATTTGTCCAGTTTTTTTATATTAAAAATCCCAACCTCAACAATGAAAACCAACCTACTGATGATTTTACACACCAGACTCTGACTTCAGACAAATGCTAACAACAACATTAGAACATTTCCAAAATCACAACACTGTAACAACATAACAAAATACTGATCCCACAGAAGGTTCACTGACTTTAAATCTTCCTGCATACAGCACTACAAATGTACAAACTTGGTTCTACCAACTACAAGCAATTTTCAATGCCAAGTAGATCACACTAGAATCACCACTTGTAGGGAATTTGAATGTTCAGATATTTAATATAATTAAATATGGACCACTGATTGTTTTTTATAATAGCAAACTCCAAAACTTATTCCAAGTTTAATTCTAAACTCATTCTTATAAAATTTTAATACAGACCTATTCCATCCAAAATTAACTTTTCTTTTATACAAGTCATCAATTGCAATCATAATTCTAGGTTTGCATTTGATTCATTTTCTATCTAAATAAAAATACATTGAAATGCCTGAAAGTAATCACTAAAGTTTCTAAAGAATAATTTTGAATATTAAAAAAGACAATGAGTTTGGTAGATCTGTAGCTGAAATTAGAAATGAATATTCCATATTATTAACCTAGTGCTATCTTTCATTTGTCAGTGTTTTAATATTGGGAATATAATCTTGCTATGCTGATTAATATCAGGGTTTTGTCATTTTTGCTACTATAGTCATTACTGACACAAGATATTATAGCATTACACATGGTAGTATTGCAAGCTGTGTAAGATTTTAGATGCTGTTTCTTGGACAATCACTGTGAATTGAAGTCAAAAAGTGGTATGATTAAAAAGTGACCCCCCGTTGAAAAATCAATGAAGAACAGATGAAGGGAACATTCTGATTTACTCATGTGTTTAAAAATCAAGACAGAAATGATACTACCAGATTTTAAAGATAGGGAAAGTGAAAACTATCAAATGGTATTCCTCCTTGCTGGGTGGCTAGCCAGCAAAATCACATCCTCTTTTAATTAATGCAATATAATCAGATACATTTAAAAGGGAAAAGTGAAAAAATACAGCTGCAATAGTTGGCAATACAAAAACAAAGCATGCCTCCTTGATTTCTTTCTTACATCCTCTCCTGACACTAATTGATGTGGGGTATTTGAGCCAGTAGGCTCAATCAAAAATTCTCCACAGACCCCATATAAAATGGGGTCAGGTAGCTGTTTCCCAAGATGAGACTCTGTCTTTCGACATAGCCTCGTCTTGGGATCCTCTCTGCCTCTGGGCAGAGAGTTTGACCAGCACAGCTGGAGACAAATATGTGACTGCAGACCAACATACAGTATTTACTACTGTATTTATGTGAATGGGGGCATATCCATTATTGTCCATACCTATGGACAATAATGGATAACAGATAGATAAATCTATGTAGAAAGAGATTTTGAAATAGATCTATGTAAAAATAGTTTTGAAGCTACCTACCTATCTTTCTAGATAGACAAATAGCTAGCTAGCTAGCTAGATAGATAGAAATGTTCAAATATAGATAAAATATTTTCTCCTTTTTTACTCAGTGTACACATCATTTTAATTTCCTCAAATGAATTCAGATGATGGAGGAGCAATAATCAGTTAGCTCATTCTATAATAACTTATTTATATTCCCAATTACTATAATTATACTTTTCATCTTATCTCACATAATTATGGCTGATATTGTTGCATTAATTAAAATGCTGTACCTCAAATTTGAGCTTCCTCTTTTATAAGGCTTGAACTCCTCCTTCTTTCCAGTTTGATTATAAAGGTTTAATATCAGAGTTCCCAGCCCATACTCATCCTAGATTTTTTTTAAATTTCCTTGTTTAAGTTGAGAATATCATCATCAGGTGTCTTGAGCTCTCATTAATCTCAAATTAAAGGTTATTCTGACACTTATATCTCATTTAATAAGCATCATCATATATTACAAAATGGTATTGGTTTGCCAAGTCAACTTCCAGTTTTATCTATTGCATTAATGTTTGCCGTAATAAAAGTTCATAAACTTAGTTGAACTTTCATCAAATAAGATAATAAAGAAATATGAATTAATATCCATTTGACCTTTGAACTAAACACTTTGACAGGTAACAGACACATGAAACAAAGAAATTTACTTTTCACTATATTTCAAGTAAAAAGTTGTTTTTTTTATTTTTTGCAAAAATAAAATTAATTAATCCTTAAATGAACTAATTTTAATCAAATTTCTATATTTCTATAAGGGCTGCTTCATTTTTTTAAATATTTTTAATTTCAAAGTTTTACGTTTTAATTAAGATTTTTAATTAAGAGTTTAAAACAGAATTCTTCTGTCAGCAGAATCATGAGATAATCAAATTTTATTTTGGATGACAAATTTCAGCATTAAATACCATCTCAAGCCTGATTTAAGCATGCAAAATAACTTCTTATTTTTTACAACTAAATTTAAGCTATCTTCTAATTAAAATCAAAATTAAAACATCAAAGAAGATATTTAATTTATTGCAAAAAGTTTTATAGTTTTTATTAAAATTAATTAATTATAAAATTCTTATTAAAAACAAATTTGATCATTGCTCCAGTTTGAAATCTTTTGTTATATAAGTTAAACCATTTTATGCAGAAATATGAGGTTTTTCTTTGTTCATGTGCAGTATCCCTTCATGGTATGGGAGATTATGGCCCCCACCAGAAATTTTTAGAATTTATAACTAGAAGAAATGCTTCTCACCGTATTATCCTTCCCAGTTTCTGTTCTATCCATTTACACAAGCTTATTAGATAGATTATCTACTAGTTTTCTCTTCCCCTTACTTTCAGTATCTGCTGTAAGACAGAAATTCGCCAAGCATTCTTTCCTCCATGTGTGTCTGAGAAATTTCAACTGTCACTTTCTGATTCTATGTACAAATGTCCTATTTTATTCCTTTGTTTCTGATGAAATTTCCTATTAGTTTGCTTATCTTTTGGAAGGCATTTTTCAATATTTCCATCCAGATTAGGTTCTCTCTGTCACATTTTCCATCATTGTCTATAAAACTTCAGAGATAATTAAATTTCTGTACTTTTGAGATTTTACATACAAAATATAAAAATTGAATTTTATGTACTCTTTGAGATCTGAACAAAAGCAGCTTATGTTTTGTTCATTAAAACAACCTTTTATATGAAAGGATTATGCTAAAAATAAGCAGACATAAAGTTTGTAATTTATTTATTCAGTTATGTATATATATATATATATATATATATATATATATACTAGTAGTAGAGCCAGTGTTGCCGGGATGTAACAGTAAGAGATAGATCAAGTATCGACCATCATAAAGACTGAAAAATAAAATTGACAAAGATTATTGTTTAAGGTTTACGGACACACATGTCTTAATTAGTGATTTTTTTTTTTTTTTTTTACGAATTGGTCAAACCCAAACTCAAACAAAAACATTGTTTTCAATCGTTATGAATCTACCGATTGAATAAAATTTTATTATAAACAATTGTCTTGTAAATGGAATTTTTAAAGCATTCTGAATGCAAAAATAAAGAAAAAAGTGTGCAAGACAATAAGAAACACTACCTGCCAAAAAAAAAGTGAAGTTTTGTTGAAATCAGTTAAAAAATGTAGGAAATCCAATCCCACATATAAACGAACACACACACACAAACAACCTGGGTTTTATAATAAGTATAACTCGATATGAGTTGTCCCCCTTTCATTTTCATGATGCCTCTTAATAGTGTTTTCAAATTGATTTTGTGCAAAAACAATTGTGTTTTTCCAATTTTTGGCACTGTCAGAACCACCACCAGGTAATTTTACATCGTCCTGTGAAGTTTTGTTGAAATCGGTTGAAAAATGTAGGAAATCTGATCCAATATATAAACGAACACACACACACACACACACACACACACACACACACACACACACACACTGGGTTTTTAACCTAAGTTTGATATATATATATATATATATATATATATATATATATATATATATATATAGGTAGAAAGATAAATAGATATTTTGGGAAAGACGTATGTCAAATTGGGAAAAATTTTTGTGTGAGACGTTTCGTCCCTTAGGACTTCATCAGACTAAGTTTGTTTATGTTTGTGCGACAACAAATGTATAGAGAAAAAACAAGAAACATTGCAAATTATAAATTTAATTTTTTTATGTTTTTTGTATATAATCCAGACAATCTCAGTTAGATTCTTTTGTTTTTGTCTTAGTTTCCATGACCTTTGTTATTAAATATCCTCACTGTAGTTAACACATGTGTCAAGATTGGTAAAATATTGTAAACACCTGAAGGTAAAATTTCCTCTGGATGAACTCACGATTAAAGCATTTTCTAAGCATTTTCATCTGAGTGAATTGCTTTCTCTTTTAATAACAGAAACATTTTTTATATCACAGCATTTACATTTGATATACTGTTTTTGTGAAATATCCCTATATACATACATATATATATATATATATATATATATATATATATATATATATTTATATATATATATATAGTTTAACTAGGTAACCCCGTATGGGTAGACCCAAGGAGGATGATATCCAGAGAGCACAATGTAAATTCAGAGCAAATAAATTTGAATAAAAACAGACCACTTTAAGGTTCCATGTAATAAATTATTTCACCACAGCCCTTTTAAAAGGACTGCGGATCATCAGACTTTACTTTCAAAGGTTGAAATGAAAAATGAAAAGAAATTTACACATTTATCACGGCCTGTCAAAAATGTGTAAATTTCTTTTCCTTTTTCATTTCAACATTTGGAAGTAAAGTCTAATAATCCAGAGCCCTTTAAAAGGGCTGTGGTGAAATAAATCATTACATGGAACCATAAAGGGTCTGTTTTTTATTCAAAATATATATATATATATATATATATATATATAATATATATATATATATATATATATATATATATATATATATATATATATATATATATATATATATATATATATATATATATATATATATATATATATATATATATATATATATATATATATATATATATATATATATATATATATATATATATATATATATATATATGTTGTATTGGGGCAGCAGATCATTATTTAAATATATATTGTGAAATATAACAGACAATGAATGTCTTTTATGTCTGATCATGAGCCGTTCTAAAGTTTGTATGTTTGCTTTAATTTCTGGTAAAAATAAAGACAAAAATATTTGGATATTTTTTTATTAAGTTGTTCCTTGATCTAAGCTTTTGGCTCACATGAGCCACCTTCAGAGTGGTTATACGACATTTAAGCAAAAATATTCAGCATCAAAGATGATATTTTGTTATGTTGTCATAGAAGATTGCTATGCAATGATAATGGTTGTGGAATAGAAGACACAGGCCGTATGTTCAAGATGTGGTTCTACAACATTTTACCATACAAGAAGCCGAAATATTAACAACAGAACCATATGTCTAGATGTAATGTAATGTAATGCTCACTCATAAAAAACATTCATTGTCTATTATATTTAATAATATATGTTTATATATATATATAATGTAAATCTATTTCAACTCACTGGATGAAAAAACCTGGATAGCACAATTTTCAAATAAATTGGTATCCGTGGAAAAATGGAAAAATAAGAAAGAACCAGAAACCTCTGAACAGGGCAAAAGAAATCATCCAGTACCTTAAATCTCTAGTATAAGGGGAAAAAAACCCAGCAAGTAATAAATTAAAATGAAAAGCACTCAATACACTAAGTAGCGCAAAAGTAAAATAAATAAATCCTAATGAGCCAGATACTACCTACCGAGGTTTCACCACATGGGATCATCAGGGTGAACTGGCTAAGGAAGAATTAACGAGGAACAAATTTATTGATAAAATTACTGCTAAAACTTAAAATTAACATAAGCTTAAGAAGATATAAAACACACACACACACACATGAATTTACAAACTTGCTTTTACCTTGGCTTGAATACCAACCTATTACAATGGTGCAAAATTATACAAATATATAAATCACATCACAGACTGTTACATAATGTCTTTCCTGTGTACTTGTATATTAGAGAAATGTAGACTTGTATATTAGAAAAAAGTGTATTTGTATATTAGACAAATTTTGCAATGAATAGTTAGTAATAAGTAATATTTCACTGATCATGTACTGATATTCTTATATTTTAATATCAATGTAATTTGTAATCATAATTTAATAATTTATAATCATATAATTCATTCTGAAGTCATTATGCAGCAGTGCATCAAGTGAATTTTTAGATGTTGGTTACTACTAATATAAGATTTTGACTAATTTTTAAAAGAAACCAAACCAACCATAAACCCATTGTTTCCTTTTTAAAATTATGTGTTAACAATATTATTAATTTCATTAGTAATTACACATATTTTAATTTGCATATGCTATACAAGTTATTAGAATAATTATTATTACTGAAATTATACATTATTACTTAAATCAAATGCAATAATAAATTAATAATAATTATATTTTTTATCATACATACATACATGTTGCTTCCTCATATTAATTTCCAAATGCATAACAGCATACATCTATTTATTTGCCATTAAGTCATGTGACACAATTTTCCAGCCATACAGATTATGTCTTAAAATGACACACCCACATAATACCTTCACCTGCCAAGTACTTGCCAAACATCCAAGATATCTGTTTATAAAACAATTTATAATGTAGTATAGTAAATTGTATAAATATATGTTGTGTTATGTATATGTAAATTTATTTAATAATGTTGTTATAATGTATTATGCATGTTTATTGTTTTTCACATACATAATAGTCAGAATATAATATGCAATTGTTTCTTTATATACCTGAATTGATTTCAGAATGCATATCAAAAACAAACACTTAATTTGCTCTTAAAAATGACATAAAAACAAAAAATTACCCACTTGTCTAATTTTAATTGAAATATGTGCCTAAATTGCTTGGTGTATTATATATCATTTAAAATGAATCTTGAGAACACACATACATATATACAAAATTAGAATTTTAGCATTATATAGATTTTGGAGAAAAAATGCTTATATATAAGGAGTATAATAATAATCTATTTTTTCAGTCAATTCCTTTTCAATTAACTGGAAATGATGACTCTCTATGGACTATATTTTTTTATTATCTGAGAATTGCTATGAATTCTTAGCTAAGAGAGTAGGGTTTTTCCTGTTGCTTTTTCGACCATTTTGTATTCAGAGTATCTGTTAAGCTACAGTGGATACGAGAACTCAGTCTACCCTACTATTTAACCTATAATTAGGGACATAATTGTACTAACACTTAATATGTTCACATTTTGTTTCCCTCTCTAATATTCTTCTTGTTTTCTTTGAAATGCTTTTAAATTTTCACTGACAATGTATCTTAATCAAATATATATACATGTATATGTCTTATCTTTTCAGAAATAACTATAACTGGAAAACTGTATGTTGACAAGAATCTTCCCATACGTCTCACGTGTAATGCCACAGGCTTGACCCATCCACAAGATGCAGATTGGTTCAAAGACGGTCAAAAAATAAGTTCAAATAAAAAAAAAAAAATTCACATTTCCAAAATCATGTCTCTTGAGACAGGTACAATATCAAGTACACTTCTGATCGAACACAGTAAACTGACAGATGCGGGAACGTATATTTGTCGCACCTCAGAGTCCCAAGTCACAAGTAAAAAAGTAAATGTGCTAGACGGTAAGTTATCTGCACTTAAATTTACTAACTAAATATTTTCAGTAATGTTTTTCGACTTCTTATCTGTTCTATTAACTTTGTAGATATTTGTAATTTGCAAAAAGAACAATATTTTGTTACTTGGTTGAAATATAAAAATCAAAAGAAAAATATTCATACAAACACATACAGACATACCACACAAACAAACACTCACATATATTTTTGTATCTTCACCTATCCTTGGTTTCAAATGCATAAGAGTAATAGTTAACTTTAAATGCATATTGGGATAAAAATAATATATTTGGGAAATAATGTAATTATATAAAAATATAGTAAGAGTATGTAATTATATATATAAAAAAAATAAATTTGAACTCTATATATAGATTTACATATAGAAACATGACTTGGAACCAAATACTGATCAAATATGGATCAGAATCCAACAGAATGATTAGATAAAGAACAAATATGAAATAGATTATTATATATATATATATATATATATATATATATATATATGACTCTCCCATCATTTATTGATGTATGAGGGTTAAGCAGCTCAATTCCTAGGAACCGACAGCCCAGACACCTGCACATATGATTTGATTATTGTAGTGAAAGTTTTGTGCAGAACCAACCACACATTTTGAAGAGCCGAATACAGAGACCTGATGCACTATGTGCCACAAGGTCCCCAAACGACCCTCTGCGGGTTTTGAATTCAGAGTTGTCCTTCTCCTAGACCAGTTGCTATCCAAGGGTATAGAACATGGTCTGTCCTGCTATTTACCCATAGCTTCAGAAAAAAGAGGATTCATATGTTTCCCAAGGGGATTAGCGCATAAGTGGATGCAATGGATTCGACTGAAATTTGAACTCGGCTCTCCTGATTCCTTAATCCAAGCTGATATCCATTACTCCACTGTTCCCTTCCATATATATATATATATATATATATATATATATATATATATATATATATATATATATATATATATATATATATATATATATGGAGAGAGAGAGAGACAGATTCATTTATTAAGGTATTGCAATTAAAGTTTTTTTCAATTTTTTGCATTTATGCAAGAGTTTACTTTTCTAAAAAATCGACTGTATTTATGTATTATGTAGATATTTCTGCATATATGTGCATCTTTGTGCATATTTATGAATTTATGCATATTTCAATTATAAAGGAATCTCATATTCAGTCAGTTAAGTGCCATGTGTGATACATGCTGAGGCGATCATATATCTTTCAATACATGACTGACAAGGCAGATTTTTTCCAGCATTAGGTTGCCATTTCTTTCTGCAGTAGACCAATTGCCATCCAAGGGTATAGAACCCGGTCTGTCCTGCTATTTACCCATAACTTGGGGAAGAAGAAGAGGATTCATACCTTTCCTAAGGGTATTAACATGCAAGTGAATATATTGGATTTGACTGGAATTCAAACTCAGCTCTCCAATTACTCAGTCCAAGCCACTATCTATTACTCTGCTGCCTCCGCTCAAATTAGTAATAATAATTTTCATATAAGTATGCAAAATGAATAAATTCATGAAAAAAGGTCTAGATTGTTAAATATGACATATCCACATATCCACACACATACATATATGTCTGTATGCATACATACACATAAATATATCTACATACATGTACATAAATATATTTTTACGTAACTATACACAATGAATAAATGTGAGTTTAAAGCTATACATTGATAGATATGATAATAGGCACATACTCTTACAGCACACATACACATACATATATGTGTGTGTATAGATGTGTGCACATACATAGATATAAGTACAAATATAGATACATACACATGAATATACAGGATGAGACAAAATTGTGCACTATAGGAGTTGATTAATTAATCATGTTTTAAATGTCTAATTTGTTTTGATACATCCTGTTTAGTGCCACCAAGGTCACCAGATCTCACCCCTTAGGATTTTCTTCTGTGGGGTCATTTGAAATCAGTTGTTTCTCAGATGCACCCAAGAAATATTAAGGATAT